>SNQJ01S0006554.1:189908-210587 GCA_010110895.2 Picea sitchensis | reverse complement strand
GTCCTCCCGAAGCGGTCAACGTTGGGTTGACTACATCGTAAATATGACGGTTAGGAAGGAACCCAAAGGATCCTTAGATATACGGTCCTAGTAACTTTGCGGCTCCGGCCTTCAGGAGTTTTGGCATTACCTCCACTCCATTCTCCCAAAGCAGGACTTCGTCGAAGTACCGTGTGTGGGTCCCTCCTCCTGAAGGATCAGACAGCAGGCGGGGCTCCTAACAATCTTTCTCAAATCTATGGCTCTCCTTTACTTCATAACTTTGGCGTTCAGGGAGTTTGATGCTATGGAATATCCATTCTCCTGAAGTGGTACTCCGTCGAAGTTTCCTCGGCATAGATCTAACAACTGAGGGAATCCCCATACATTCTTGATCGATGGCTCATGTTACTTCGCGATGGGGAGTTGGATCTTGGTTTAGTCGGTAAGATAGGTTCCTCTAACCACTAGGGAAACCACCCAACATCGGTCAAACTTACAGGTAACTGTGACTCTCAGTCACCTTCAGTCGGTTTGTGATTGTTTGGGCCAACAATACTCCGAAGTCTCGGAGTTCCAGAGTTCCAAAGCTAGAAGGACTTAGCTCCCTTGGGCTTACAACATGTTTCCTGGGTGTTGGTCACATGGGTCCTTCTAAACTCTCATGATTTAAACACATTTTCCTCATCGTGAACTTGCTAAGGACTTGGGCATGGTGTCCCATTTTCGCAGCAGGGAATCTGAAGGAGATATCCTCTTTAGACCGACAGGGTCGGATTGATGCAATGCTTTCTATCCCAGCCCTCCTACAGGTTTATATCCCAAGATGTCTTGAAGGTTAAACTGGAGCATATAGACGATCAATCAGAAACATAAGTACACAAGAAGGTAAATGCATACATATAACTTGATCATTCAATACAGAGACCATTCTTAGATGTATAAATACATGAATTCATTCATTATTCCATTTCAATGCATAAAGTATGAAAATACTTATCAGAACCAGAAATTGTGATGCGACTGTTGAAAGGGGTGCATGTTTCCACCCAACCATAGACTTAGTCACTCCTAACGGATTTACCACTGGCCACCCCTGAGCTAGATCATGATGCTCTGAGAGAGAATTTTTTCTTTCGGCTTAGCAACAGTCAGGGACAGAGGTTACTCTCCTCCTCCCACAGGATCTTGGCAATAGGTTTTCTCTATACCAAGCAAGGAGGCCTACCTGAGTACTTACTCAGTTACTCAGCACCCTCATTTATCATCTTGTATCATAACCCTTCTAACCACATCCTGTGACCAGAACACATTCATTTCTCAGTTCTTTATCAAACTCAAGAGCTTAGTCTCTCGTCTCTGCTTCTCGTCGCAGGTCTTCCTCTACCCACCACACCTTCCTTTCTTTCCTTCCTTAGCAAGATTGTGTGTAGCCCCAATTCCCAGTCTGTGGTCAGGTCTGAAATCCTTTTCGATGGGCGCTCTGCCCCATCCCCTCATTAACTCTTGAGGATATATTCCCACATACCAGCCTGACTGTAATGCATTCTTGCGTCAAAGAACTATTCTGGTCCAGAGCAATTAAATCCAACAAGGTATTGGTTTGGTGGGGGTTATCTCAACCATTCCTAGTTCCCCTCACCATTTCTTTCATAACATATGTGGTCTATCTTGGCAAAGCCCTGCTTTCAACAGTCATGCAACACTTGTCCATTTCTATTAACAAAAAAAATTACATTCATTGACCTTTTATACAAAGGTTCATCAAATCAAACATTCACACATGTTGAGTTTGCCATAGTCTCTTGGCCAATATATTTATATTTACAAACTGTGGAAAATAGGGGTGTTACATTACTTGTCTGTATCCTTAGGCTTTCCCTTGAGTAAGGTTGGAATTTTCCTTAGGTAGTGTCCAATTGATAACACAACCTATAAAGGGATAGCCTTTTTGGGGCACTCCCCACCCCTCTCACATTCAAGGAAAGCATAATCATGTCAGAACCCCAACTCTATGCTTCTTTTCTCTAAGTGCCCAAACTATTGTTTGTTGTCAGCCTTGCAATACCTCCTTGGAGGATTTTTACTCTGCTTTGGATAGGAAGGATTTACGCCCTGGATGACCTGGGGGATCGAAGGTAGGTGTCATCCCCCCTTTGAATACTTTGACATTTGCAACACTCTTAGCCTTAAAGGATCAAATAAGATATCAAGGAGATGAGGGTCTAGTACCAAACCTATCAGAAGGATTCTCTTCCACTGGAGAATATCGTAAACCCACAACCATGGGATCTTCTATGGATCTTTGCAAACCCACACTAAAAAAAGAGCCTCAATCTTATTTAACAAATCAAAAGACTTAGGATTTGACTCAAATTCTAAATCCCTCGGAAGAGAAGCAGTATTTGCAATCTTACCTTTATTTTTGAAGGCCAAAGAATCCTCCAGAGAGACCTGGAAAATCTAAGACGTTGTGAAGATATTTGCACGCTCCTTTATCATAGTTGAACTCACCTCGTGATCCCTAAGGATCACTTTTGTACTAGGACCGTTCGAGGTGGCTATCAGAACCATTCCACCAAATGGAAGAACCTCATCAAAATTATCCCTTCTTGGGAACCTCCATGAACCAAACTTAGCCATGGGACACTCCTATTTGAGGTGCCCAACTTGCTCGACCAACACCTTGGCTCCATACGTGAATAAAAAGTAGGGTGCCATCTTGAATAATCCTTGTAAATAAGTCAAACTAATTCCTTTGTCCTCACTCATTTTCATTACAATGATATGACTTAGCTTGACCACGTGGGATCCTCTCCTTAGGTCAGTGACTTGGAAATGTAGAGACAATGCCTTTGAGGTGATAGTGGGAAGCTTGATTTTCTGTATCCTTAGGCTTTCCCTTGAGTAAGGTTGGAATTTTCCTTAGGGAGTGTATGATCAATAACTCAACCTACGGAGGGATATCCTTTTTCGGGGCACCCCCAAGCCCTCTCACATTCAAGGACACCATAATCTTGTTGCAACCCCAACTCTAGGATTATTTTCTCTAAGTGCATGAACTATTGTTTTTTTCATCCTTCTAATACCTCCTTAGAGGATTTGCTTCAATTTGGATAGGAAGGACTTACATCCTGGATTACCAGGGGATCTAAGGTGGGTGTCAGCCCCCTTCGACTACTCCAACTTCTACAACACTCGTAGCCTTAAATATTCGAAGAAGATAACGCAGATACGAGGTTCTAGTACCAAACCTATGATAAGGATGTTATTCCACTAGAGAATATTGTAAAGACACAACCACGGGATCTTCTATGGATATTGGCAGACCCACACTCAAAAAAAAACCCTCAATCTTATTTAACAAATCAAATGACTTAGGATTTGACTTGAAATGTAAATCCTTCGGAAGAGAAGAAGTATTTGCAGTCTTACCTTTATTGTTGAAGGCCAAATAATCCTCCTAAGAGACATAGAAGCCCTCAAAACTTGTGAATATCTATGCATGCTCCTTTACTACAGTCAAACTCACCTCACAATCCCTAAGGCTCACTTCTGGACTAGGACCATTTGAGGTGGCTACAGGAACCGTTCCACCAAATGCAAGAAACTCATCAAAATTATCCCTTCTTGGGCACCTCCGTGAACCAAACTTAGTTGTGGGGCATTCCCATATGAGCTTCCCAACTTCATGACACTCTAAGCATCGAAAGGGTAAATTCCAATCGTCAAGATTTTGAAGAAAAGAGTACAATATCAAAACTACCTCCAATTCTTACAATAACCCTTTGGTAAGGTCTAGCTTGACCAACACCTTGACTACTCTTTTATCTCCATTTCCAAGACTATGATCATCGAAGAACATAAACATGCCCAACACATTCGCTACATACTCAAAAACAAGCGTTGACCAAATCTCTAAAGGAAAACCTAGGAGTAAAACCCAGATGTGCTTAACCACAAAAGGCTTAGTACGTGAATCAAAAATAGGGTGCCATTTTTTTAACTCTAATTTGGACTAGCCCCAAAACCACACTCACTCAAGAAATCACTCGAAATATAACTATCCCTTCAATAGATTGTGAAATTTCAAAACATGACCCAGGAACATTCTCCATCATATTTCCATCCACCCAATCAAGAGAGATATTGAAACCACCTTGCTCATAAATTTACCCACCAGAGCCCATTTCATGAGCAATTTGAATAAATCCATAATGATATCTTGACCGTGAACCATACTAACCCTCTTAGCTCTAGCTCTAACACATTTTTGTTATCACTTGGACCGATCTTTCTCGCTATACAAACCAACTATATCCCAAATGGATCCCAACTCTGAGGAATATTTTTGTGGATTAGACACCTTATCCACCTACTCATGGCTAACCAAATCCATCTGGATCACTACTGATCTCTCCTCCATAGAAGAAAACCCAACTAGCATAATTGTAACCTCATTAAAACCTAGTAACTCTTTCCTGACTTTCACACTAAAGTATTTCGTACATTTGAGTATCTCTCAATAATCCTCATCTGACCAAAATATGTACAACAAATCTCATTCTCCCCCATCACCATAATATAATGTCTCTTCATCCATAAAGAGTACCTACTCAGACACTGATCACCGATTTCTGATGCTGGAAAAAAATTCCACCTACGGAAAACCTAGGGTTATACCCAATCACCTAAGATCGATGAAGAACCTACCTTACATAACTACCATCCTACAATTATCCCCACAAAATCTATCAAAAAAAATTGTTAAAAAATGAAGGATTTCTTATTAGAATACATGTTCTTGAATATGTTTGTTCACATGGGTGAACATATGATAAGTTGTACATTATTTAGTGTATTTTGATTTGCACCTATCATATGGATGACTTATTAAATAAATTAGACAAATTTATCACAAATGAGCATTATCCAAACATTTCTCCCCTATAATGTCTATTGTGAGGGGCTCCAAGTGCATATATGCACTTGTAGACTTTATCCTTTGATATTTTTTTGGTAAATATTTATCATGCCTAGTTCTCTATGTTGTAACAAACTAACTCAAACAATCCTCATTAGACCAACTCTCTGATCAAATGATGTTGGCTCTTAATGTGATTGATTCTTCCATATAAGAATGAATTATTGAAAGTTGATGTGGGCCTTAGGTTGAAGGTTTATATCTAGTCGAGTCCCTCGAGGTCACTAGTCGTTATTATGGTTGGTGGTTGATCCACCCTCCATTTGGATATTCTTGGAAGATGGAGGATCCCACGAAATTTTTCTTGTAAAAAAGAAGAAGACTAGATTCTTATTCATTTTAATGGTACATTTGTTCTCACGTGGTAACTTTGTGTGCCCCTCATGTTGCTCATGAAGGTCCTACAACAAATTTATTAATAATTCCACCTCGCATGTTGTTGTTTTGACTTCCATATACTCTGCCTCTATTGTGGACAATGCAACTACAAGTTTATTTTTTCTACAAAAAGAAACTACAACTAATCCCTTGTTGAATTCACATCCAAAGGTAGACTTCATACCATCAAGACAACCTACCTTATCTGAATTTGTGTGTCCAATTAGTCAAAATCCATGTGTTCGTTTGTACTCTAATCCATATCTAACTAGACTAAGGATCCTCTTCATTCCTCTCCAATGAGACTCCGGGGAATTTCCATGAACCTAGATACCAAGATAATTTCAAAGGAAATATCCAGTTGAGTGATAGTCAAGTAGATCAAACTTCCAATCAATTGACAGTATAAGGTGTGATCAACTAGCTTGAAGTCATCATCTATGAATAACTTCAACATGAACTCAAGAGGAGTTGCAACTAGCTTACAACCAATCATATTAAATCTTTATAATATAACCAAAGTGTACTTGGGTTACGACTTGAAGGTGCTACTACCTCTTTGTCGTACCTTAGTGCCTAAGAAGTAGTGCAACTATCCAAGATCTACCATCTAAATTTTTATATCATGTCTAACTTAAATTGTTGGGACAACTATGGGTTATTTTCAATATAAATAAAATCATCAACATAGAGTGCCACAATGAGACTTTCTCATCATAACTATATAAATTTGGTTTTTATGGATTCTTCATTATTCCTCTATTGAAAAAAATTGCATTAATCCTCAAACACCATGTCATGAGTGCCTGATTAAAACCATACAATTCTTCAACCCATAGAAAAAAAACTATTTCCTTGGAACCTCAAATATTATATGTTGTTCCACAGATATTTACTCATAAATAGAGCCCAAGGGGTTATCTCAACTTAATGTTTCCAATGTTGTTGGGCATTTGGCTAGGTCCATTTTAGCAAGTACCCAGTTTGAACTCCCTGGGTGAGGTACACTAGCCCAATCTGATGAGTTTACTATGGATGCCATCCCAAATGTGGGGAAGCATCTTCATGATTTCCTTATGAGTTTTACCTTGAAAAAAATATCTTTCATCGTAAATATAAATTAAAAAATTTACATCCATTTGGGATATTTTCCACCTATGTTGTTTAGCTAGTGCAATAATTACATTAGTGGTGGCGTGCATCCTTGCAATTCTTTGGAGAAAAATATTTGTTTACAATTAATCTTCACTTGTTGGTCATATCCCTTGGCAAAGATATGGGCATTATACTTGTCAATAAACCCATATGACTTATACTTTGTCTTGTATATCCACTTAGTTCCAATTACATCCTTACCTTCAAGTAGCTCTACTAAATCCTATGTATCATTTCCAGGGCATAAACCTCCTCCTACATTACCTCCTCCCATTCATCCTTATTCATAGCCTCCTCAAAACTATGGGGTTCATTAATCTTCAACACTTGGGTCATCAAGTCAAAATTAACTTTACTTTGTGACCTTGTAGTCTTCTTCTTAAAATTTGTGTCTAACATGTCATTCGTGTATGATTCCTTTACAACCACTTGGATCCCTTGTTCTTTTCATCTACTTAGGTGATCTTGTCCCAATTGATTTAGGACCTTCCTTGACTACTAATTCATTGTATATATTTTCTTAGGTCAATTTGAGGTTGCACTTATTGGTTTATCTCGATCTCATCAAATATTGCACCCTTGTTCATCAAATATTCTTATAGGTTCTACATTTGGCTTAGGCCTTGACAATGCCTCTTTTGTAGTCATCCCTTTAATTTATTTAGTGGGACACTTATTCAAGATATATACTATTATATTTATTCTCTTAGCCCAATACTCCTTCTAGAGTTGTTTTGACTTCAACATATTCTTGGCCATCTCAAATATTTTTCTATTTTTCCTCTCATCTACTTTGTTTTACCAAAGGATTGTAAGAGTTAGTGAGTTTTTTTCTAATTTCACGCTCCTTACAATAAACTAAAAACTCTTTTGATTTGTATTGTACCTTATTATCTAATCTCAAGGTAAAAATAATTTAACCACTCTTCCTCTTGAGTCTCAACCAATGCCTTGAAATGAATAAAGTGTGAGAATATCTTAGATTTATCCTTACAAAAATATAACCAACTCTTCCTCGAGTTATCATAAATAAAAGTCAAAAAAAAATTATTGCCAAAAGATAAAGTCCCCAGAGACCCACAAATATCACAATGGATTAACTCGATTTGTTCCTTAACTCTTTGTGCTTTGCCGATAAGAAAAATCTCCCTATGTTGCTTACAAAGTATGCAACCTGTTGGGCTCTAAAGATGTCCTAAAAACAACCTTGGTTTAACATTAATTTATCAACCCAGGGATTCGTCTTTTATTTCAAGAATATTAGCAAAGTCTATGCAAATAGCTCGTAGAGGTTAAAATCGTGTAGTTAAATCAAATTTGAGTTTATCAACAATCAATTTACTCACACATTCATTAAACTTTTGAAACTAAGATTTTACTAAACAGGATTGAAATCTGATCTATAACGTACTTAAAAGCATGAATTGAATTGTTGAATTGATCTAATTAAGAAACAGGAATGAAATCTATGGAAAAGATTAATAAAATGATATATTGATGACTATCTAATCTACTGGAAAGAAATAACTTAGCACTGTAAATTGAGAAAAGAACAGTGAATGAAAGGAACAGCAAATGCTAATTTAGCAGAAAGGAACAACAAATACTAAACTAAGCGAAAGGGACAACAAATGCTAATTTAGGCGAAAAGGAACATCAAATACTAAACTAAGTGAAAGGGACAACAAATGTTAATTTAGGCGAAAAGGAACAGCGCGTGTGAAAATGAGAGGAACTGTCAAGCAATAAACTACAGCAAAATGGAATTTGGAATAGCAATCGATAACATTCAAAATGAAGCATCTAGCTTTTGCAAGTAAACAACATGAAAGTATTAACACACTTATGCATTTATCTTAATTACTGCAAAGGAGATTTAAACCATAAAACATAAATCAAACTGATACAATTATAGATTGAGACAGTAACTCCTTCACATTGGGCCCTCGGTTCTCAGAAGTACTGCTACTAGAAACTCAGTATGCGAAAATGATGAAAATGTTCAAAGCCTTTATTAATTCCATAACTGATCCAACATTTACAAAAACTGTTTGTGCAAAGCAATTCTAAGTTATGAATGCTTGGATAAAATTCTTAGATGATCATTTCCAAGATCCACTACCCTTTATATATTACAAAATATGGGTAAATTAAGCTATCCTAAGGATCGAGAGATCCTCGGGATCGCTATTACTATTTATGAAGTTTACAGAACAGAGAACCAATCTCTCTTGAAACTGCTTTGTGCCTAATAGCTTTAACCTCCAATAGCTTACGTATCTCCAAAATCTCTTTAGCTATCGTGGGTTCAACAATATTTACCCATTCCTGTAACAAAATCAAACAATTCCAACCATATTTTAGAATTTATAAAATACAACTCAATAATATTTATGGGAGACATTTTAATCATTTTCTATCCTATTTTATTCCTAAGTAACAGAAAAGTCAGTCAAGATTATATCATAAATCATGGGAATGAGGGGAATATTTGTACATTTTCATAACCCAACATTATCCCCCAGCTTACCTTCTTGCATGTTCTCATGCAAGCTAAGTTTTTACATGTAAAGTAGTGATGATGTAAGGAGGAAAAGTAGGTTCACCAGGTGCCCTTAACCCATTCTTACATCCGAGTTCTCCAAAAGCAGTGTCTTCCCTCTTTCTATTAATTTGATAATCTCTCTGGTAATCCTCTGGAGGAAACCATATAATAGGGGGATTATATCTACACCCAATCCAAGCAGGTCCTTCTTCCTGGATCATTCTGGCATATCTTTCTATTCTGAAGGTGGCTACAAAGAAATTCCTGAAACCGAAGGGTTCCCTAATCTTTACTTCATCTAGGGAGGCATCCCACCTTAACTTGGAGCCAACAAGAGATTCTTCTTTGAGTTCCATAAAATATGTCATGCCTAATCGTATAACTTGTTCGTGAATAGGACCTAAAGTTCCTCTCACCCCTTCCCTTTTCATGAATGTCCTATGTCGCATGATGGCTGGAAAATATTTTGGTGGTTCTCCTCTGATCCAGAGATCTAACCCAATTTCTCTCTTTATGAAATCTTTGTGGGATTTAGCCCACCTGACTTGATTTTTGGTGAAGGATAGGAATGCTTGAAGTTGTATATCTCCAATAAAAGGACCAGGGTTATCTCTATTGTTGTCTTCCAAAATGAAGTTATGGAAGTATAGCTTGCACAGAAAATAGTGTACTTTCTCTTCATGCTCTCTAAAACATGACACAAATTCAGATATAGTGGTGAATTTAATCGGTTTACCTGCTCGAATAGCTTTCACCCTTGGCAATAGGTAGCGTTCTAATAAAAACAAAGTATAATTGGTAGCAGGAGCTCTACAATCTATTGCATCAGTGTAGACATCACAAATCTCTTTGATTTGCTCCAAAGTTTTTTTCCAATTGACCTTGTATTTTCTTTGTCTTCCCTTGAGCCTTAGTCATCTTAGTATAAGTCTCATTTTATGTTGCTGACATGGTTTTAATTTGTCTAACAACTCTTTGGTGCTCTACCATGGTCACCATTTCATCTCTAGTTTGAGTCAAGGCTTGTTAGGCTTGTACCATCTCTGCTTCTAGTCTATCAATGATGGCACTCCGATCCTAAAACTGAGATACCTCTTCAGTCTGGCAGTCTGCTTCTTTAATTGTTGGGACCACTGTCTGATTTTTTTCATTTTTGGTCTCCAGAGGAGTGGGAAACACTTCCTCAGGTTGAGCAGTTGCTCCTCCTAGAATTCCTGGTTGAGCCTCTATTTCATATGCCTCCAAAGGAATCTCCTCTTCATTTTGAACAACTACCCTTTTTGTTGTTGTAATCTCAGTCTGAAGTTCCATTTCTGTTGTCTCTTCAAGGATATACAGCTATGTTTGTGTTCCTACAGAACTTGTTTGGATTACCCTCCTAGGAAGAGGGTTCCTTCCCTGTGCTCTATGTCTTTTGGTCGTCTTTCTTTCATGGGCCTTGTCGGCTTGCTCTAGTTGTTTTCTTAATTCTTTGATAATTTCCTTAAGCTTGCCAAATTTTTTCTTTAACAATTTAATCCTTTCAACCCTTCTTTTCAACAACTTATTCTCTTGTTTTGGCCTTTTGATTCTGCTATGGATTTTGCCTGATTTATGTTTTTGTGAACTATCAGGGTTTTCCTTACCCTGATCAGCCAATAGTTGTTCTTTTGTTTCTTCTTCTTGTATTGTCGAGCTATTTATCTCAGTAGGTTCTGCTTGTGTTGTATCCTCTGGGAATGACATTGCAATGTCAGGGAAGTCTTCAATAGGGTTTGAAGAAGGAGTTGGCGCTTGGTATTCTTCTGGTCCGTTTGTGTCCTTGTTAATCGAGGTCCCTAAACTCCCTAAAACCTGAGCTATCTCTACCTCATAGCTTTTCAAAAACTGTTCTGTGAGGTGTCCCAGTATTGGCTGACTATTTCTTTTTGGGGTTTGTTTTGTCTGTTCAATTTCATGAACATCTTCATGTAAGGGTTGCTTTGTCCGCGTTATGATCTGGATTTCTTTAGGTTGTTCTGTCATTTCCTGAATTTCTTCAGGATGTTTTGTGCATATGTTTCTTCTTCTCCTCTCAATGGGGGTTTTAGGAGCAGCAATTGCTCTTTTTCTCTTTCTCGTTGATGCCTCTGCTTATGAGGTCTGATTCTCTACTAATTGGATGGAGTCTACCTCGACTTTAGGTTGAGGAGGTGGAACTTCCATTTTGTCAGTGGTTTCCTCTTCCTGTGTTATTTCAATTCCCTGGGTTGGGTCTTCATGATGTGATTCAGGTTGTTCTAATTGTAGGGGCCTATTGGCCTCAATAAGATCACCCCAGGTTATTTTAGTTTGACTCAGGGATTTATTTACTATCATTTTTACCAACCCATGGTGGCTAATGATAGTAACGGGATCTTTTTCCTTTTGTGTTTTTATAGCGACCTCATGTAACATAGCATTTAGAAAAAAAGGTAAATTGATCACTAACCATTGTTTGAGCGCTACTAGTAGTTTGAGCTGGCGTGGTCGGATCACATCATACCTTTTGTTGCAGGTGATATACCTCTGTATGACACCTGCTAGTTCTTTCCAGGGTTCACTGAGAGTGTTGGGGTTAAGTCCCTTTCCATTTTTATCCAATTCCTCTCCAGGGTCTATGAAATATACTACAACTTCTTTGAGTGTTGTATATCTTCCAGTCCATTGTATGCATGTGTTAGGAAGGCATGTAACCTCTGCTATGATTTCCTGAGTGACTAGAATTTGTATATCTCGAACCATGGAGGTTTCTCCCTGCAAATTCTGGAAGAATTTGATCGTGGTGTATGTATCATATCCTTGCAACCGATTGAAGTACTTCGTCCACCCTAGGTGGTGTAAGATTTMTCTTGCATGCTTAGTTACCTGTAGTAATGTCAATTCCTGTCGCACACTTCGGCCTCCCATATTTCTGTAAGCAGGTGAGCAGGAATAGCGTTCCTTGTTGCAGCTTAACTCAAACAGTTTTTCAAACAACAAAAATAGCAAATATAGAACAGCATTGTGTATATGTAAAAATGAGAATTTTTTCGTATTTACTGCACTTATTGAAATCTATCAGTAAATGTGTCGAGCATCTTCCCACCATAAATGGAAAGGTCGATGTCGACCGTCAAATGTACGAGTGCAATAATGGCGGGGAGTTCCTATGAGGTGTGATTGCTATGTCGTCGTCGTCGCTGGAAAAGACAATCATTAATAACTTTTCAAAAAGCACATTAACGATATTTATGATAATCATCACTTTGTGTGGGAAATTTGAATTGTCATACCTAAGTTAGAAACCCTTTCAGGAAAAAAAATTCTGAAAGATTTTAAATTTGTTCACATGTTTAAAATTTTCCACATATCATAACATTGTTACTTTCCCTTTTTATTGGATATATCCGGAATGATAGCCTCATTGTTTAGAAAAGGAAATCTAAGAACACACTAAAACTTGGCGTATTAAGGTAAACTTTGATACCACAGGCAGAGCCAATGCTGCCAACAGGCATCCATAACCTCGACAAGGTTGTCGTTTAACCCATAGATGAGCATGTATCCTTAATAAATAGTTTGAATTGTCTTTTCCCAAGAAGACTATTATCCTGATTTGGTATCCATACGATGATAATTCCACTCACTAGATTGTAAACTAAGTGAAAAGGTCGGCTCGTGGTGAGACATCTTCTCCTTTGACAAAAATGCCAAAGGCCATTGCCCTGGTGTGGTAGCCATAGTGGGAATGTCACCTATGTTATTATCTAATGATCGTGGTAGGTTGGCTCTGTATGAGACCCCCTATTCTTTATGGAAGAAGTTTATTACTTTGTTAAAAACTTTATTTTGATTTTGAATTTGATTTTATTTTTATTTTTTTTAAGCTCTATCAAGGGAGGCTCATCTACTCCTTAAGAGTGAGGGATGGCATAAGAAGTGTAAGAATGCCAAGTAAGAATGTATTTAAGATTACTTATTATGATATGAAGTCAATTATCATTCAAGTATATGTAGATATATAGGGGAAAGAAACGAATTATGGTGGTTAATGAATTGTGAACAATTTTTAAGATGATTCCGAGAAATTAATCCAAAAAGAGTTTACTAAGGTATGTTAAATGATCCACACCAAATGACAAATTAGAAATAGTGTTGATGAAAAGGATTTAGTGAAGGTCATACCCAAAGGAGTGACTGACATAACAATGGCATGTTTTGAGAAAGGAACAACAATAAGAAAAAATCGTGAAGGGAACAGTCGTTGTTCCTTTCGAATGGACAACACTTTTGAAAAAGAAACAGTAAGCATTATAAGGGAATAACAATGTGACAAAAGGAACAACAATCGTTATTTTGGATGGACGATATTACTTATGAAGGGAACAACAATCATTCTTTTCAAAGGAACGACAATGGTTTGCAAAGGAATCAGCGATCATGCGAAGGTAACAACTGTCGTCTCTTTCAAAGGAATGACAATCATTTCGTTTTAAATGAACAGCAGCGATGATGTTCAAATTTTTACCCATCTGATTAAAAACTCCTGCAGACATTTTTGTTTTAGTGAATCTATAGTTGATTAGTCATCAACTAAATTCATTCAATTTCTATCGGTAAGTTTATGCAATAATCGAAGTATTGGATGGTCCATAAGCATGTTCATTTTCTTGAAAAAAAGCAGGGTTTATATTTGTTGGGTTTTTGCAAAGTGAGACAGGAGCAAAGAACAGAAAAGTGTGTTTAATTATATTCATTACAGTCATCTTTTCTAGTTCATATTCTGTCAAGTGACTTTCCTAAAAATAAAAAATAAAAATAAAACTCAATCAAATATGTAAAAAAAGCTATATACAATATGTACAGTGCTAAAAAAAATCATCATTTATGGAGTTGAGGTTGTTGGGTTACCTTCCCAGCCAGCAAAGATCTGAACAGTAGGGTCCTTACTTACTTCTTGGCAGAAGGATTCTTTTGAAGGTAGTTGATGGTAGAGTCGTATCCGGTGTCCATTTACCAGATAGGAAGAACTAGACCCGTCGATGGTAATTAAAGTGACAGTGTCATTATCATGAACTTCATTAATTTCATATGGTCCCAACCACCTTGTCTGTAATTTTCCAGGAAAATTCTGAAATCTGGAATCATAGAGAAGCGCCCAATCACCTTTCTGAAAGGATTTCTTCTTGATATGATTATCGTGCCAGTTCACTCTTTGTTGTTGAATAACAGTTGTGTGATCCAAGGCAGACAGATGTGCTTCATCCAACTCATTGAGTTGTTGTAGGCATTGTTTATGTGCCTCTCTAAGATCCAGTCCAATTTCCTGGGCCATCCTTAGAGTCTTGATCTCAAACTCGATTGGAAAGATCGGTTCTTTACAATAGGCTAAATGATAAGGGGAGTAGCCAAGGGAGTTACGCCATGTTGTGCGATAAGCTCATAAGGCATTTGGAAGCTCAATTGCCCAATCCTGTCGATTTGTTGAGACAATTTTTGTCAAAATTGCCTCAAAGACTTTATTGGTTCTTTCTACTTGTTTGTTTTCCATGTGGGTGGTATCGAGAAGTAACTCTATGTTTAATATGATAATTGTTCAGGGTGGTCGTGATTCTATGAGCTGTAAATTGTGACCCCCCGTCAGTGATTACTTCCCTGGGTAGTCCATAGGGTACAAATAATTTGAAAATAAATTTAATGACTACTTCCTCTGTTGCGTTTGGCAAGGCTTCTGCCTCTACCCATTTGGTCATGTAGTCTATTACAACTAGAATATAGGCCTTCTAATTTGACTTCGGGTTGAAGGGGCCAACGAAGTCTGGTGCCCCTATCTTCAATGGTTTTGCGACTACTTGTGCTTTTAGGGGCATTTCATCAGCCTGACCTCGTTTTCCCATCCATTGACAACTGTCGCAGGTCTGGACATATTTTTTCGCATCTTTGAATATTGAGGGCCAATAATAGCCCATGTGTAAAATATTATGTCTGGTCCTACGATCTGCAAAATTCCTGCCACAGGGCTCCTCATGTCCTGCCTTCAGTATGTCATAGATTTCGTCATCTCAGACACATTTGCGGACCTGGAGATCATCCCCTATCTGGAAAAGATATCCACCGATCCAGGTGAATCGTGCGCTACGTTGGACAATCAGTTTTCTTTCTCTTGATGATAGATGTGTTGGTAGTTTCCCGACTACCAGATAATTTGCCACATCAACGTACCAAGGTGGCTTAGTAGTCACAGCGAACAGATGCTCATCCGAAAATTGGTCTTCAACCGTCAAGGAATCGTTTGTTTTGGGTATGCGAGAGAGGAAGTCTGTAACAATATTTTCTCTTCCAGATCAATCTTTGATGGTGATGTCAAATTCATGCAATAGCAATAACCATCGAGTGACCCGTCCATTAGTAATAGGTTTATTAGATAGATAATTAATGGAAGAATGATCAGTATACAGAATAACTGGATATCTTGTTATATAATGACGAAATGTATTGATGGCATGTATAACAGCTTAAAAAAAAAATTGTTATTGTATAATTAGATTCAGCGGGAGTGAGATTCTTGCTGATAAAATAAATAGCATAGGGTTTCTTGTCTTTTTCCTATCCAAGGACATCGCCTATGGAGATATTTGATGCATCGGTGGAGATGTGAAATGGTATTTTCCAGTTTGGTCCTCTCAACACTGGTGTTGTTGAAATCAACTTCTTGAGTCCTGCAAATGCCACATCACACTTATCAGACCACTGAAATTCCACATTACCAATTAAAGCATGTAAAGGTGCAGCAGTTCTTACAAAATCTTCTATAAATTTGCGATAGTATCCTGAAGCACCAAGGAAACTGTGTACCTCAATTTGTGTGCGCGGTGTAGGTAGATTAAGGATTACCTCTATTTTTGTTGGGTCTACCCTAATTCCATCTGTAGAAATATAATTCCCTAGTACCACACCTTCAGTCATCATCATGTGACATTTTTCATGGCTTAAACATAACCTGGTAGCAATGCACTGCTCCAGTACCTTCTCTAGATTGTCCAGAGCTTGATCAAAGTCGTCGCCAAAAGGTGTGAAATCATCCATGTAAACTTCAATCCCTTCACTAATCAGATCATTGAATATGTTCAGAATGGCCCTCTGGAATGTGGTTGGAGCATTACATAGTCCAAAGGGAAATACTTTGTATGCAAAGGTATCCCAAGGACATGTAAATGTGGTTTTATCTTGATCTTCCGGGGCAATTTGGATCTGATTATAGCCACTAAAACCATCTAGGAAAGAGAAGAATTTCTTCCCTGCCAAAGTATCCAGAACCCGATCAATGAAAGGTAGGGGGAATTGGTCCTTTTGAGTTGATTTGTTAATTTCCCTATAGTCTACACAAATTCACCTTTTTCCATTCTTCTTGGGGACAATCACTAGTGGGGAAACCCATCGACTATCTGAGATAGGATATATAAAATCTACGTCCAACAGCTTTTGTAATTCCTCTTTAACAATGTTCCTGAGGTGGGGATTCAATCTTCTTTGGGGCTGCCGGATAGGTCGGGCATCCTTTTCAATGTAAATATGGTGTGTGGAGAGTTGAGGATCAATACCTTTCATGTCAGATTACTCCCAGGAAAAATCTTGTTGATATTTAGAAAGGATTTGAATCAGTTTTTGTTGTTGTTCTTCATCTAAATTGGCATTAATGTTCAGAGACCTCCCTGGTGCAATCTCAACTGATTTGTTGTTATGAACAGAGGTAGTCGGAATTTTTTGTTCCATTAAATATTCCAACGAGTCTCCCTGCGCTTCACTATCTAGAACAGCTTTGAGCATTTGGCACATTGGGTTTCCATGGTCAGGATGTTGATGGCTGCCCCCAAATCTACTAGTGTATTTGGAAAATAACAGCCCTAGATCTGAACTATTACTATGGGGTTCCTTGGGTCTGCATATTTGACTGGTACTTGTCTCCCTAAAATGAGATCAAACAAGGCTCCTCCCACATGAACAGTTGATGATGAATTTTTAACTTTCCTAACAGGCTTCCTCCCACATAATTCCTTGATTGTCTTTGCATAAATTGGGATGTCTTGCAAAGCCTGCAGAAGTGGGATTTTAACATATAAATTCTTGAGTTCCCCTACAATGTCGAATTTAGGATACACAGCAGGTTTTTCTATCATCAACCTTTCGGGGAATGGGGGAGGAGGAGTTACATCCTTATCAGGATCATGTGGTTCGACTGTGTTTCCTCCCTGCTCTGTTTCTTCCGTTATGACCACAATCGAGGGCGTTATTGCTGGTTGTATTTTTTTTCATTCTCCTTCTCTTGGGAATTGTTGCTTTCTTCAGGAGAAATTATGTGTCCCGACCTCAACCGGAGTTTGTTGCACCCTACCGAGTTGATTTCCCTTTCCACATTCTCCATAATCCGGACGAGATGGGCTGGTCTATTATTAGGAATTGGGTGGGGTTGGGCTGGTAATTGAGGGCACAATTGCGATTGAGGGTTATGGGGTAGTTGGAGTTTTCAAAGTGGGTTGGTTTTGAGGGGCCATCCCCATGGGTTGATTGGTCATTCCCATGGGGCGCTGCCAATTCTGGTTCCAATTTGGGTTTTGGGCAGCCGTGTTGGACCACTGTGAAGGATAGGGGTTGGTGTTTGAGTTTTTCTAGGATGAGGTAGGGTATTGTGAGTTAGGCTAGGTGGAATTTGCAGTTGGTTGATTCTGCCAAATGGGACTTGCAGCTGGTTGGTTTGGCCAAGTGGGATTTGCAGTTGGATATTGTTGGGATTGCCAGGTGGAGTTAGCAAATGGTTGGCCTTGCCATGTGTTTCCAGAATTTTGTTGTTGATTATACTACCCAGAAAAGAAACAAGAAGGATCATGTAGTGTACCTGGAGGTCGGGCCTGCTATTGGCGACGTTGAGCCATCAAATATAATGATTTTGTTTCCTCTTTCGCTTCTCTGAAGACAAATTTTAATCCTGGGAGCGATGGGCATTGATCTATTGCGTGGTCTTTAGCACAGATAGCACACACTCAAACCACATCCAACGGGCATTCCCTTGGACCATGCTTTTTTCTGCATCTATGGAAAAATATGGCCAAAGTCTGTTCTGCTTCTGCTTGCTTCTGTTTGGCCTGTAATACATCCAATTGTGTAATCAGAGTGCTCAGAATGTCAGTTTTGAAATTTTCTAAGAGATTGTCAACTTCTTCTCGGGTGACTCCTCCGCTGGTAATATTGTTATTTCTGGTGAGGGGAGTCTACATCCCTGACCTGGTCCGTGTACTTCCACGTGAGCACCTGATGCACAACTGAACGATGTTATCATAAGTTTCTTGATAGATGTCACCCTTCCCCATTAAATTCAATGTTTCTACCCATTCATCTTTCATTCCCTTTATCAAAGTGGCTTTGAGCACCTCACTTGGTAATGTATCATAAGGGGATCTTTGCAGATTGTGTTGGAACCTTTCAACATATTCTTCTAATGTCTCGTTTTCTTTTGCAGTCATTTGAAGGATTTCATCTTTTAGATCCCTGGTTCTACAATAATCTTGATATTTTCTCAATAAGGCTTGTTTCATCTGATCCCATGAGTTTATAGTTCCGCCTCCCAGTCCCATAAACCAGCGCAGAGATGCCCCTTTCAAAGTGGAAGGGAATAGCTTTAGTTTTTGGGGTTCAGAGGTGTAATCATATCCCCTACATAGGACATCAAATTTAAATAATAATGCATCTGGGTCTTCTGAAATCAATCCATGAAAGGTTGGCAGATTCTGCAAGGGAATTGCTTTCATGGGGGCATTGGTAACTAGATCAACTATCAAATATTCCAAAGTGGAGGTCTGGAGTCGTTGTTGATTTAGTTGTTCCATTTGGTCGAAGATATTCCAATAATCTTCAGGAATTTCTTGGCCTGGGTGTTCTTTTGATTGATTACTTGATCCCCTGGGCGATTTGATTGCGCTACCTCTATCTGGGATTTTGGGTATGCCTTCTCCTTTTATAGGAGATTTAGGATCAGGTGAAGGCAATGGGTTTGCCTTAGCAACCCCGCTGGTTTCCCCTTCTCCTTCCTCCAGATTATAAGAATTTCCCTCTTCTAAAGGGCTGAGAGGTGGAAGTTTTGTACTTTGAAAACTTTGCTCAGTCCCTCCAGTTTTGTTGTGAACCTCAGCATGGGTTGTAGTTGGTGAAACTATTTCCTGAGGGATTCGGGTGGAGCCTCTCCTGCGTCCAACCGAAGCTTGAGATTCATCTTTTCGAATGATTTCGTCTATGAAAGTGTTTCTCCCAGGGAGCAACGAGCCCTAGGATTTGGTAGTTTTTGGTGGTGGTTTTGGTTTTTCAGGTTCTTTCTTTTTAGTCATACACAATTCACACAAAGAAAATTCTAAACACCTATACAACCTCTATATATCAGCTGGAGGTAGGTGCTGGCATAAGCAATTTACTTATTGTCTGCGTAGGTTCTTACCTTTCGTCTTCAATACCTCATCCTCCAGAGACATAACCTATACTACCTTTGACACTCTCCCCGACAACGGCGCCAAAATTTTGGGCTCTAAAGATATCCTAAAAAAAACCTTAGTTTAACATTAATTTATCAACCCGAGGATTCATCTTTTATTTCAAGAATATTAGCAAAGTCTATGCAGATAGCTCGTAGAGGTTAAAATCGTATAGTTAAAGCAAATCTGAGTTTATCAACAATCAAGTTCCTCACACATTCATTAAACTTATGAAACTAAGATTTTATTGAAAAGGATTGAAATCTGATCTATAACGTACTTAAAAGCATGAATTGAATTGTTGAATTGATCTAATTAAGAAACAAGAATTGAATCTATGGAAAATCTTAAGAAACTGATCTATTGATGACTATCTAATCTGCTGGAAAGAAATAACTGAGTACTGCAAATTAAGAAAAGAACGGTGAATGAAAGGAACAACAAATGTTAATTTAGTGGAAAGGAACAACAAATACTAAACTAAGCGAAATGGACAACAAATGTTAATTTAGGTGAAAAGGAACAACAAATACTAAACTAAGCGAAAGGGACAGCAAATGCTAATTTAGGTGAAAAGGAACAGCGCGTGTGAAAATGAGAGGAATTGTCAAGCAGTAAACTACAACAAAATGGAATTTGGAACAATAATCGATAACATTCAAAATGAAGCATCTCTCTTTTGCAAGCAAACAACATGAAAGTATTAACACACTTATGCATTTATCTTAATTACTGCAAAGGAGATTTAAATCATAAAACATAAATCAAACTGATACAATTACAGATTGAGACAGTATCTCCTTCACACTGGGCCCTCAGTCCTCAGAAGTACTGTTGCTAGAAACTCAGTATGCGAAAATGTTGAAAACATTCAAAGCCTTTATTGTAAGTTTTAAACCTGCGAAGTAAAGCAATGCATATAGATTCTTAAGCAATACAGAAATTAATCAATGGCTCATACACAGATTACACAGAGATTTTACCGGAAACCCTCAACCAGGAAAACCTTTCTTATTTTCATTATCTCGAATTTCACCATTCGCCATACAATATATACAATTTTTTTAGGTATTCCGTAGATACCAAAACCCTAATCCCTTAATCCGGGATTAATTTACAAATCATCTAAAAATAGCAAAATC
>SNQJ01S0006554.1:159943-189844 GCA_010110895.2 Picea sitchensis | reverse complement strand
CAACCGGGAAAACCTTTCTTATTTTCATTATCTCGAATTTCACCATTCGCCATACAATATATACAATGTTTTTAGGTATTCCGTAGATACCAAAACCCTAATCCCTTAATCCGAGATTAATTTACAAATCAGCTAAAAATAGCAAAATCCGCTAAAAATAGCAAAAACCGCCCAAAAATAGGTGTGGGGATCGTCAGACGTAGTTGTCGTATCTGACGCACCCACACACACACACATGCAAAGAATATAACACATACCCAACATTTATTAATTCCATAATTGATCCAACATTTACAAAAACAGTTTGTGCAGAGCAATTCTGAGTTATGAATGCTTGGATAAAATTCTTACATGATCCTTTCCAGGATCCACTACCCTTTATATATTACAAAATATGGGTAAATTAAGTTATCCTAAGGATCGATAGATCCTCAAGATCGCTATTACTATTTATGAAGTTTACAGAATAGAGAACCAATCTCTCTTGAAACTTCTTTGCACCTAATATATTTAACCTCCAATAGTTTACATATCTCCAAAATCTCTTTAGTTATCATGGGTTCAACAATATTTACCCATTCCTATAACAAAATCAAACAATTCCAACCATATTTTAGAATTTATAAAATACAACTCAATAATATTTCTGGGAGACATTTTAATCATTTTCTATCCTATTTTATCCCTAAGTAACAGAAAAGTCAATCAATATTATATCATAAATCATGGGAATGAGGGGAATATTTGTACCTTTTCATAACCCAACACAACCCTTACAAAATATCATCATTTGAAATTAACAAAGTTCATTTACTAAATATGAAATGAACAACTTAGTTCATAAATTGAACATCCAAAACAAATATGGTAACATAAAATAATATATTTGTATTAAAACAAAGTATTAAATATGTAATATGAGAGATAGATGATGAGTTGATACAATGTCATGTGACCATGTGACAATGTACTTAAAGTATTGTCTAGTCACAATGGTTGATAGTTCATATCCCTTGATTAGGTCATCTCCCTTAGTTAATATATGCCACTTCATTTATTATTATTATTATTATTATATATAGCGTGAGTGGGCCTAATGGTTAAGAACGTGTGTTTCCTCCTAACAGGTCACAAGTTCAAATCCAAAGGGGGGTAGGGTATGTATACCTCCGTAGACTTTACTAGTCAAATCGTTGGGTGGAGGGGGTTCCCTTGTCCCACAAACAAGGGGGTCTCATACACCAATTTGATGTCTGACTTGGTCGTGACCTTGAAAATAGATTATTATTGTTATTGTTATTATTATGGATGTTTATTTATATATTTATATATATTACATCATTATTTTCAATGAATGAAAGTCCTTGAACCATATTTTTGTTTATTTCTAAGAGATCAAGTATCCCATCCTATGATTATGAAGCTTGCAATCCACCATTTTTGTTGCTTTCAAAACTTGAGGCTCTCTCAAGGAAAAATTGATTTTGAATATTCTATTTTTTGTCATCTCTCTTCTTGCCACAATGATATTCCTAATGAAAGTAAAATCTTCTTAAATGTTAGTGTCAATAGAGTACCATGATAGTATGTAATTTTCCCATTAATTGTTCTGATGGCCATGACACCTTTTCCTTTCACCTCTAAAGAGTTGTTGTCCCCAAATAGCACTTTAACTGGATATATATCATCCAATCCATTGAAACATTCCTTGTTGAATGTAATATGTTTTAATCATCCAAATATATGAATCATGATTATGTCTCATATTTATACACAATCTAACTAGAAAATAATAGGTTTGTATTCCTCATTTCTTCATGTGTTTTGTTAGCTCCTCTTTTTTCCATGTTATCCTTCTTGATTTTTCAATACTTCTCATAGTTCCCATACTCTTTGCAATAGAAGCATTGAACAAAGAATTATATCTTCTTCTTCCCCTTGATCCATGGAATTTTCATATTATTCTTCCTCTTCTTCTCAACTTCTATCCTCTACATCTTTCTTTTAATCTATATTTACTTATTTGATTATTTTGGTGTTGATGTCATTGTTTCCCCTTCTTTTTATCCTTAATTTTCATCTTCATTTTGGTGGCAAGGCATGCCCCAATACTTTATTTGAAGTATTTCCTTTTTCCCCAGTTGTCTAGCGCAATTTCTGCTATTAACACATGCCATTAGTTACTCATTTTTTTGCAATGCAATAAAGAATGTGTTGATGGGTCTAAATTCACCCAACAATAGTAAGGCATTACCCACGGTAAGAAGTCCCAATTAGACCTCTCACCGTTTGGAATAGGGAACCCATCTGGATTCTGGCCCGACAACCATTGTCATGAAGGTACACAGTTAGAAACAAATGCATACAAATAAATAACCAGAATAGTCTAAGTCATGTTTTTGCATGCATTCACAACTCTTTCGCTCAGGACATGTAATATAAGAAAGAGTAACAAAACTGCAAGAAGACATATATTGCATCAGAATAGTCCATAAACAAACATGCTCTTACAGCCCATGTGATCAACAAAAATTCTGCTTGAAATAGTTAGTGGCAAAACAATGACACATCTAAGTCCTTCTCTCTATCAAAATTTGGCCCTGAGGGCTTCTCTGTATTAACAGTTTCAGAAATAGTACATGAAAATTCTAAGGACAACTCTCCAATTTTAGTTGACACTGTATTCCCAAAGTAGTTCAGAAGTGTACAATTTTTGAAGAGCCAAAATCCCTTTCTTTCGGTTCTATTCTAGTATTTATTGAGGTTCAATAAGACTTTTTTTCTTTTGTCTCCCTCTATGGCCTTTCATCTTCCAACGTTTGTCCTTGTCCTCTTTGTGATGATGAGTAACAAGAACAATGGTTACACTTTGAATTTGTCTCCTAACGCTGGTGGGTCGTCATGGATTATGGCCATATGATCCAGATTATTTTTGAGAACAAAATGAGAGCAGATATATTACAATGACATACACATAAATATTGCTAGAAATGGAGAAATATAGTAATACATGATTTCTATTAATGAAAGAAATGTACAGAGACTGTAAAAATATAGAGTGAAAGACTCGCTAGAATGGTGGCAGCTTATCTCTGAGAAGAGATGTGATGGCTACTCGCATTCGCAAGAAGATGATTGTTACAATAAGGCTCCAAAGGCATTTTTAACATAAGGAAAATCCAAAACCCTAACCCCGGAAGATGAAAATCCAAAAGTTTTATGGGCCCCAATGGGGGTACTTGATACGTCAACTTATCGACGGCGTAACTTTTGCATACTATCTCTGTTTGGGGAGTTTGATACACCGTTAGAAAGGTTTAACCGAGAAGAACAATTTTCAACTAGCCCAAGCTAGGGCCATTAGTAGTCTCCTGGGCCCCAAATCCCAAAAAAATGTCGTCTAGGGCCTCAAAATGGCCCCAGAAGTTTGGAACCCGAAAAACTGTCAAGGTGGAAAACTGTTTTTTGAGCCAGTGGAATAGGTGGGTGGCCACCGATATCCACCTAGATAAATCCTCCCTCCTTATGAAGCAATGGTATCCATTGCGTTGAGTTCTCGGGGGAGAGGGGGAAGCATTTGTTGAATCTAGATCTTGGTGAGTTGCTTACCTTGGTGGAGAAGTTGTGATGCTTAGCTTCTTGAAGGTTGTCATGAAGCTGTGTCTGGAAGAGTTGGACCATTTTAACCAGTCTGGCTACATGAGATGACTGTGTGCATAAGGAATCCTTGTACTTTGCTTCAATCTTGTCGACCTGTTTCTGCTAGACAGAAGGTGCTTGGAATGAGGTTGCAATGGTTGCAGTGTTCTTTTGTTCACCTTTTGAACAGACTGTGAAGAATTTGAATTTTTTAGTATGAGATACTACCTTGTGGCACTGTTTAGGTGGGACAGTAGTCGAAACTACCTCTGGTATCCTATAGAGATGACCCCCGAGAGTAACAAAAAAACTACGGGGTCGAGACTCATAGATAGCATGGCGCTTCCACATATATGGTTGGCCCAAAAGAACATCATAGACATCTATTGAGGAAACATCACATAATAACTCATCCTTGAAGGGTCGGATGTCATATGATAATCGACATTGTTGGCTGACATGGAGATCTTGGTCGTGGTGAAGCCACCCAATGTTGTATGGTTGTTGGTGTGGTTTTGGCGACAATCCCAATTGTTTGACAACCTCTACTGAGATGAGGTTTTTATGGCTTCTATTATCAACAATAAAATGCAGTGGGGTCCCCTTCACCCACATCTGTGAATGAAAAAGGCACTCCCCCTCTTCAAGATTTGTTGGTTCTTCTAGATGAATTGTTGTGGTCGCGACAATAGCAGCGGGGTCTGTGTTGATGATCTGTTTTTTATCAGTATTTTCTTAATCATGTTCTGAATCAGGGTTCAGCTCCTTGTCTTTGATTTCGGCCACTAATGACTATTTTGAGTGACATTCATCGGTGTTGTGCCAAGGGATTTTGTGGAAATCGCACCATTTTCCAATGTCCTTCTTCGTTTTTTCGTTACCCTTCTTTTTCTGTGGCTTGGATTGGTTTTCTGAAGGTTGGTTGTTAGGGCCATCTTTACCATACTTTGGTTGTTGTGGATTTGTAGACCTGAACTCTTGCTTGTTCTGGTGCTTAAATTTCTGCTTGATTTTAACAGCATATTGATAAGCAACACCCAATGATGAGATGTCCAGAAAATCCATTTCATTGTATCTATGTAGAGCCCCATGGTATTTCAGAACCAAATTTCGCTCAAAGTCTTCGATACCTAGCTTGGTGTGCAGGGTATGGAAGGTATTGGTGAACTCTAGCACTGCTTGGCCCCTCTCTTTCCACGGTGTGGTCCATCTCATGTACTGGTCGTCATAGTTGCCAAAAGAGTAATATTGTTTCTTGCCCACATCCACAAAAAAAATCCCAAGTGGACTCAGCCCCATATATTGCAGACTCCTTTGTGGAACTTTTCTCCTAGTCAGTTTCCCACCAATGTTTGACTTGGGGGAGAGGATTAAGGGGTGCGAAGGTGATCTTTTCCCTATCGGAGAAATTATGAATAGAGAAATAACCTTCTAATGCATTTAACCATTTTTCTAGGGCATCTGCATCTATCTATCCTTCAAATACGGGAATATCAAAATTAACTTGTACCTTGAAATATGAGGTGCTTCCAAAGTGGTCACTTGATGAAGATGCACATGTTATTATAGGCAGGCATTGAAGAATGTGGGAAAAATTCTCCACCATTTCGTCCCTTTGTCACATGAGAGCTTGCTCAAGCAACAGATTAATAGAATATTCTCCTCTATCATTTTTCTTTTCTTCCGCCATGGAGGGTTTCTTGGGCGTGCAAGAGCGATTGTCCTCGAGAGAGACAAGCTCGAGACCCAACTTGCTACACTCGAAACTCGTCGAGGACATGCATTGAAAAATGATCAAGAGAAATCATGCTCTGATACCACTAATCCTGATTATTTTTTAGAACGAAATAAAAGCAGAGATATTACAATGAAATACACATAAATATTTCCAGAAATAGAGAAATACAGTAATACACTATTTCTATTAATGAAAGAAATGTATAGAGACTGTAAAAATACAAAGTGAAAGACTCGCTAGAATGGTGGCATCTTATCTCTGAGAAGAGATGTGATGGCTACTTGCATTCGCAAGAAGATGATTGTTACAATGAGGCTCCAAAGGACTTTTTAACATAAGGAAAATCCAAAAACCTAACCCTGAAAGATGAAACTCCAAAAGGTTTGCGGGCCCCAATGGGGGTAGTTGATACGTCAACTTTCCGGGGGCATAACATTTGCATACGATCTCCATTTGGGGCGTTCAATACACCGTTGGAAAGGTCTAACCGAGAAGAACGATTTTCGAATGGCCCAAGCTATTACCTTTAGTAGTATATTGGTCCCCAAATCCCCAAAAAACATCGTTTAGGGCCTCAAAACGTCCCGAAATTTTGGAACCCAAAAAAACTGTCGAAAAACTGCCAAGGTGGAAAACTGTTTTTCGGGCCAATGGAATAGGTGGGTGGCCATCGATATCCACCTGGATCAATATGTGCCTTGCACATCATGAAGACTGGCCTTAGGTATGGGGGCATCTTCGTCGTGGGGTTCATACTCTGTCTTCAGTAGTTCAAGCTTAGTTCCTCTCATTGCTTTTCTTTGCTAGAATAATTGACATCGTTTTACCGTTCTATTTTCTTTGGTTGTAGATCACATTGCAAGACTGTGTCTCCCTCTTGGCATGGGTACCTAACATTGTTCAACATACAGTAGATGAGGGTAAATCCAAATAATCCATCAAGACTAATCATTATAATGTATATGAATGGGGAATAAAATAATTGAAGTATCATTTATAAACTTCCCTGGGTTCGATTCATGGTTCCTTTTCTCGCAGTCGAGTTATGTTGTTCTTCAAGGCTATCAACAAGGTGTCAGATATTAATCCAAAAATAAGTATATCATAGATTAGTAATTTCTCAAATCATATAACTAGGAAGTTGTATATCTTGAATATACCTTTCCAACTATATAAAGAACTCACAAAACGGACACCCAAGTCAAAGTTATGGTCGATTTACGTGAGATATTTTTTTTAGTTTCGGAGGAGTTAGTACTAACTCCTCCAACTTGCATCAGAGTGTTTTGAAATAACTCCTTCGATATGTATCGGAGGATTTTTTTATAACTCCTCCGATATGTATCATAGGAATTGAATGGAAATATTTTGAATCGCTTCAGAGGATTCAAAGGGAACTTCTCCTTCCTAGGAAAGCAAAATTGGAAAAAATTCTAAGTGTCGAACTCACAAGAGACAATGAGAGCTTGAGTTCGAAAGCCCATAACTTCCTCATGCGATGCCCGATTGAGGTACCATTTTTTGCAACATGGAGAATAGAGAGAGACTCTTATATCACGATAATTGAACATGTTGTTCCATAATTTGAATGGATCCATTTCTAATGATGGCCACGACTATCGACGCTTGCTTGGTGGGAAATCCTAGATGATCGTTTTGGCACTTTCAAACCTCAGATTTCGATTTCGTCAGTTGCGTTGGGATCATACTTGCATAATATATACAGTAGGCCTATTTTGGTGGTGAGAAATACACTTTGAATAATACCCAAAATTTGTACTCAAAGGTATTTTTAAGGGAAGTATGTGCCTTGTTCTTGCTATTGCTTCGCCCGAATATGGTTCTGTCGGTTCCTGAGTCATATGTGATATGTAGACTTTTATATAATTCATTGAAACTGAGGTAATATGTTAGGGTCATAGAAATATAAATCCATCAAAACAACCAACTGACACTCGGTGTGCCTGGCACTATGTAGAAGCTACGGGAAACATTTTTTTGTCGAGATGCATTTCAAAGCCAGCGCAAGACCTAGATATGCTTCAGTTAACCCATATGAGGATATACAACACTTTCATGCTCATGGTTAGCCATAAAATAAAGAGGTGAAAATCAAATATGATGTGGTACGTGAATACGAACTACTGACGACACTGACAAACTTGATTATGAATGCAGTCTAGAGTGGATCAAGTGAGATAGAAAATCAACGACCAGTTGTTTATATAGGCGTGGATATTTTAGTCAATGTGAATTATAAGGAGATTGATTGATGAGTGCAACAAGATGGGATCTGAGCTAGGAGGGGGACGAGTTAGGCCTCAAGATGAAAGTGGGCTATGTTGACCGGGTCATCATTGGTGAGAGGAAGTAGGTGGTCATCGATGCACTTGACAATGACGAGGGGTTGACATCCTTCTGTTGATGCATTTGTGATAGGAGAGGGAAAATTTTCAACGGGTAGTGTGTCGGGAACGGAGAGGTGAACCTCATCAATAAGCAATGTAACGAAGCAGAAGGGAGGGAGCATCATTGTTATGTGATGAAACAACGTGAGTAGAAGGGATTCATTTGGTGAAAGGTGTGCGCATGATAAATATAATAATATGACCAATATCGGTGAGACATCATTGATCATGTGAAATTCACCGGCGATGAAGATGTATGTCAGTGAGGTTTGGTAGAAGCGAGCTGGTGTGTTAGCCAAATTCAAAGGGAGGTGGCTTATGTACTGGAAAAGGAACCATTGGCAAGACAATGTGGAGGTGGAAGACACTATACATGTGTCAGTACCTTATGTGTCAGCACAAAAAGAAGGGACTCGCCGAAGTGCAGATCGTTGGGTAGAAGTGATCTGTGGAAGAAATGGAAATGATAAAGCGAGGTAGGGTGAGGAGAACTTAGGTGTAGTTATTTGCACGAGGGAGAGAGTGTGAGGGTTCTATTTGGAAGAATTAAAAGGGGGCCCAATTTCCTGTCTTGGGTAGAGGTTAAGACAAGAAAATTGGGAGGTTGGTGTGCGAGCACAACAAATGGCGACACACTGGGCAAAGCCAGGATCTCTACTAGTCTTTCCTAACTAATTATGGGAATAACGCGTAACAATTACCTTAATGATTCCATCGTGGTGGGATCATTGGTGATGCTTACATATCGTCTAGCAGAGCTTGTCTGTTGTGGATGGAGAATGAATGATGATGAATTTTATTTCCTTAAACTACATCGATGATCCAGGTTGGTATCGGCATATTGGGGTTGATATAGGTTTGGGATAAATAAATATTTTTCACCAGGTGTGTATATAGATATCTCACATGTGTTGCTCCACTTCCCACAAGAATCCATAGCCCCAGTGGAGTCACCACGGCATCACAGACCTTGCTCTGCTGCCAGCGAGCATCCATATCCCAGGCGGAGATATCGACATGTCCCCTAGTCTGGTCAAACTTTCCTTTCCATTCCTTCACGATTTATTTAATGCATGTTTAGCATTCAGTGGATGGGGAAAGCGGTGGCCTTTTATCCTGATAGGGGAGGACTTCCATCTATTGAGATTTATTTGAATATTCGCTACACCTAGCTACATAGAGATATCCCTTTTGGGTTTTCAGCCTTTAGACTTTGACACTTCACCTTTCACGTGAGCAGCTAATTAGTGTGTGGATGGTTCCTCGATTACATAGGATCTGCTTTCCATCCATTATGCAAGAATGACCATTGATTAACCATTATGTTGGGTCATGGTTTAACTACTGTCACAACATCCCAAATAGTTATGATTCATTTTCAAAAAGAGACCCTTAATTCCACTCATGAGCTAGGTTAGAGATGAAATTCGATTCATGTATGCTTCTAGTGCAAAGGTGTTTCCTGTGAAAAGAATGCTTCTAGTGCAAAGGTGTTTCCTGTGAAAAGACAAATAGAGGTGAGAGGTCTATATGTCATGAAATATAATTAGAGGTCATAAGACAACATAATTGAAGAAACGAACTACTTTGAAGGGGAAAATATGATGATGAAATAATGGGAAGAAAAGTGTTGAATCAAAGGAGAGATGACATATTCAGGGTTAGAGATTAATTTGGTCCAAATTCTTGTTGCAACTAAAAAAACAATCCTTTTAGATGCATGAAAATCAACGATATGTAATTAGGAAATGCAGTTGACTGGTAAAGAAATTATAGATTGAGTGTTTCCAGTAGCTTAGAGGATATTCACACATTCCAACCAACTAGAAGTTTGCAGCCTCTTGAAACGATTAATCCATGTGAAAGCTAATACTCATGATACTTCATTCATATGGGTTTTAGTGTTGGAATTGATTGATAATTACACCTCTCATCAAGATTTTCTTAATACTTCCAATTTAGTTGTACAACCTTGTGCTTCAATAGGGTAAGGATTAGCCATAACTCCAATTCGTTGTCTACAAATGTATCTGCTTTGTCACTGCGAGATCTTCATTTCCTCTCTACTTATTCAAGATATAGAATTGTTGTTACAAAATGATAGGCTTAGTTAACCATAGGTATGATGTTTCATAATCAATTCCAATCTTCTAAATATGAGTGTCTTCCTCAAATTTTGTCCTTCTTTTCAAGCAATCATATATTTCCATGATCAAACTCTGGAAAACCTTTCTAAAAATATCCACCATAGTAATATGGAAATGGTCATCGAAATTTGCATGGATGTTTGAGATCAAACCACAAGTATTACATGTTCCAGTTGTCGGAAGATAGAGTAGAATTGAGCTCAAGTGTTGGTTTGTCTGATGAAATCTCTCTTTTTGGACAACAAATGACTATAATTGTCACGATTACTAGTTCTTCCCTAAAGAGGTGTGCTTGAGAGCCATTTTATTGACCAATATCCTTGATATCGGATTCCACTTGAGATAGATCAAAGGGAGACTAAAACTCGATACTATGTTCCTCGAGGCATATACTAGATGCGGAATATAGTATTACTTTCCCTTATGATTGAAAATAGACTTTAAGACTGGGAAAAATGATAAGTGTAACATGAAGTCTCGGGCATACCCTCTATCATAGATCCACAAATGCTTTAGTTAGTTTTGCTCAATAGAGACCATCCTGAGTAAGGCAGTGAACAAAAGACATGATTTCTTTAATCCAATATCAATCTTGGTCAAACTGTAAAGCATTTCCCAGCAGATGTTCTTTCAACATTTTGGGGTAATTGGCTGCCCAACTATCAATGTCAAGGTAAATATTATTGAGACAAGTGAATTTTACAATTGAACCTTTCGGAGGATTCTTGCACATGGTTTCCTCGTGAAAGTGGAGGAAAACCAAGATTAAGCCAAAATTTTAGTTAAACAAATGAAGAGCATTCCACTAAAAGAAGAAAACTTTGATGAAAAGGAAATTAAATTAAAGTGGTCACCACAAACTGTAAATTAAGATAATGATAGTTGGCGGTCTTTATTGAAACAAACAAAACAAATCTAAACCTATGTTATTCAGATAAAAATAAAAACAAATATCTAAGTTATGCGAGAAGAAAATAAGTAAGACGATTATGCTAGATTTATTACTAACCTAACCTACACTGCTGAAAGGAAGCTAGGTGTAAGCATAATGCCAGTGAATCCAATCAAGCAACTCCAAACATGTGGTCGTGTGTTCAGTGAAGGTCAATTGTAGAGAATGGAGTAGTAGTAGATGAAGGATAGGAAGAATTAAATCACACAAATGTCCACCCAGCAAATTGAATTCAGAAGCATTATGGTTCATGATGCATGTGGACATGTAGGATCCCTCCAACCAAGATTCGATTCCATCATAAAATTTGCAAGGATCACTATATGACTGTTGCATGGAGTTAGAAAGTGAGTGACGTACCTGACGAGGCTTGCAAATGAAATTTATGTGCAATGTAATATTTGAAGAAGTCTCGAAGTGGGTAGCAACATTCATTCCAGAAATTGAGGAGATACAATGAGAACTTGACATAATCATTGGTTGAAACTGAAATGCCTCATTATCTGTACAAATCTCCTTATGCCCACATTTCACATACTCCACATGTTGAGAGGAGAGATAATGGTGGATTGTTCGAGGGAAACATTGAGTGAAAGATAGCTCCAAAGCCTCTCCTATGACATCAATGAAATCATGTGAGGAGTGTTGGAGTATTGGGATAGAATCTGTGAATAAGTGATGTATATGCTCCTAGGGAGTAACATGTAATTCTAGATCATATTGAGGCAATAGTGTTTCCTAGATTAACTCAATGTTTCTTGTATTTTGCATAGTGATGGGTTGTTCATTTGTTGTGATTTGTTCGTAAGGATCAACAAACTCACTGTGCTCTGCATACTTTAGATTTTCAGTGATTAGCATATGTTCATTGAGATCAGAAATCTCAAATTGTGTAGAATCAATAAGTGATAGGTCGATGCTTTCATTCAATTCTGGGACTGGAAAGTAATCATCAAAAATAGGGACATCAAAATCAGATTGTGATTCACCGTGTTCTAGAAATTCGAATTGCAAAGGAATTTCAAAGGGATGCATTCCAGATGAAGTATTCTTAAGGATGAGTGCTTGATCAATCAGGGTTGGACATTCTTCTTGATCTGGTATATCATTCAATGTTTCATCGCTAAAGGATTAATGTGAAGAGTGTATTGTATGATAAGAAGATGGATGCTCATGTGGATGATTTTTATCGAACAAATTTCTATACATTGCATGAAGGTCTTCAGATTTTGAAGATGATAGGATTTCCTCGATAAGAGATTCATCACAAACCAAAATATGATCATGATTTTCGGAAGGGGGATTGTTTCATGGTTCACATTTCGGGGCTACGGGGTCTAGGATTACTATTAAAGATTCCTTACAGTTGTGTTGAAGTGTTGGTTGGAGATTATGTCCCCTATATCATTTATGATCGGATCTAAATTTTGTGAATAGGAGATGGCTTGATTGTTTAGATCGCATTCTTCATAAATAGAGACGAGATACGAAAACTAATCAAATATTTCTTGGCATGAGGGTTCATCACTTTCAGGAAATCTACAGTAAATATGCATGACTCTTCAAAAGAAATCATTCTCATGTTCACTCCTTAGCCTATGGATTTCTATTAGTTCATCAACGAGTTCGTCATAAACATAATTTTCATGACTATAAACATTTCCATGAATTGTTTCTAGCTATGGATTGATTTTGTTGGCAATGTCCTAAACCAAGCTTTAATTCGCCCTTCAAATGTGGGGATGAACAATCGGCATGTTTCATTGTCTTGTACAATCTCTAGATTTCGTTGAACGATGTCAAATATTTTGAGATGCGTAAATGCAGAGACATGCCCTTCACCATCAGATTTTGGGTTTGACAAGCGATTTATTGTCTCGACTGAGATGCCCATGGTTGGTCTCAAAAGACTCAAAGGGCCATCCCATACAAAGTTACGGAAACGAGCCACGGGATGGTTAAGATTTAAATGAAATGACTCCATGTGGGGAGGCTTGTCATCCAGCCCTCCTTCTAGTGCCAAATCTGTTGACGGGTCTAAATTCCCCCGATAATAGTAAGGGGTTATCCCTAGTAAGAAGTCCCAATTAGACCTCTCACCGTTTGGAATAGGGAAGCCATCCATATTATGGCCTGGCAACCATTGTTGGTTGGTTCTACTGATTGCGTCCTGATCCACCGATGAGGGTGAGTGATGGGTGGTTATGCAAATGGAATATGTAGATGAAGACAATGTAAATGTAGGTCTAATCTAGTTCTAATATACGCTATCCTAGCTAGGATCGAACTATAGTAATTGAATGAGTCGTAATGAAACTAAACTATGCATAAACCCCAATCAGATAGTTGTCATGAAGGTACACAGTTAGAAACACATGCAAACAAGTCAATAACCACAATAGTCTAAGTCATGTTTTTGCATACATTCACAACTCATTCGCTTTGGACATGTAATATAAGAAAGAGTAACAAAACTGCAAGAAGACATATATTGCATCAGAATAGTTCATAAACAAGCATGCTCTTATAGCCCATGTGAACAGCAAACATTCTACTTGAAATAGTTTGCAGCAAAACAACGACACATGTGAGTCCTTCTCTTTATCAAAAGTTGGCCTTGAGGGCTTCTCTATGTTAACAGTTTCAGCAATAGTACATGAAAACTCTAAGGACAACTCTCCAATTTTAGTTGACATTGTATTCCCAAAGTAGTTCAGAAGTGTAGAATGTTTGAAGAGCCAAAATCCATGTCTTTCAGTTCTATTCTGATATTTATTGAGGTTCAATAAGACCTTTGACCTTTCATCTCCCCTTCGTGACCTTTCATCTTCCAATGTTTTCCCTCGTCCTCTTTGTGATGATAAGTAACAAGAACAATGGTTACACTATGTGCCTTGCATTTGGGTCATCATGGATTTCATCCATATGTGCCTTGCGCATCGCAAAGACTGGCCTTGGGTATGGGGCATCTTCGTTGTAGGGTTTAGACTCTGTCTTCAATAGTTCGAGCTTGGTCCCTCTCACTAATTTCCTTTGCTAGAACAATTGACATTATTTTACCGTTCAATTTTCTTTGGTTGTAGATCACATTGCAAGAGTGTGTCTCCTTCTTGGATTTTGGCTCTTCAAACATTGTACACCTCTTAACTACTTTAGGAACACAATGTCAACTAAAATTGGAGAGTTTTCCTAAGAGTTTTCATGTACTATTGCGGAAATTGTTAATATGGAGAATCCCTTAGGGCCAACTTTTGACTGAGAGAAGGACTTGCATGTGTTGTTGTTTTGCTGCAAACTATTTCAAGCAGAATGTTTGTTGTTCACATGGGTTGTAAGAGCATGTTTGTTTATGGATTATTCGGATACAATATATGTTTTCTTGTAGTTTTTTCATTCTTTCTTATATTACATGTCCTGAGCGAATCAACCTGCTAATGTATGCGATATAGTGACTTAGACTATTCTGATTATATATTCATGTGCATGTGTTATCTAAATTTATTTCTTCATTTCAGTTATCCAGGTGAAGCTACTGGTAGAGTTAGTTTCATGCCACAACTCACTCACTTACGTTAATTCACTCCTAGCTAGGGTAGGATATATTAGAATTAGATTAGGCATGCATTTAGATAGTATTCATCTACATCTTTTGTTTGCACAATCACCCATCCTTCACCCTCATCGATGGACCAGTCTAAAACCAGTAGAACCAAACCAGTAATGGTTGTCGGGCCAAAATAAGGATGGGTTCCCTATTCCAAATGGTGAGAGATATAATTGGGACTTCTTACCGGGGATAACCCCTTACTGTTGTCGGGCGAATTTGGACCTATCAACAAAATGTTTTATCTTTGTGCTACACTCCATATTATGAAGAATAGAGTGATTAAAATCTCGGTGCATAGAGGAAGTATGCAGAGTCTCAAACATTGTTGTGATATCATATTCATGAAGCGGGATTCATACTATCATTTAATATTGATCTTGGAAGACCTCTCAACATATTCTCTTTCTTACAAATTTTGTTCATAGCAAGTGATAATGCAAATATAAAGTTTCCAATGTCCAATAAGGTGGTTATCAATTATACATAAGTTCTAGGGAGTCATTATGATTACACTCTATAACTAATATACATGGGTCCAAGGCCATTCACAAGAATCTAATTATGATTTATCATAGAAGGTAATGAACACTCTTCATGATTGGTTTTGTGTATTGCAATTTCATTATCAACATGGTGAGCATCACAATGTTGGTGAGTACCATGCCCAACCACAACATGGTTACATACACAAACTAATATACACTATATCCATAAAATCACTTACATAGTATGGTGCAAGTTTGAAGATAGTGAAAAGGAGATTTAGACAAGTTGCATATGCCTCACTAACAATGTCAAATTTATCTTCACTCCATGTCCATTTTTATTTACAAACAAGTTTAGTCGCAACTCATATCAACAATATTTCCTTTTTTTATACTAGAATCATGATTAATTGATAAATAAACCTTGTTAATAGGTTATACATACAGCCATAGGCATGAAACTCTAACCCTATACTTCAACTATAAGAGAGATAAAGATAGAGTACATAAGAAGATTCGAGAAAAAGAGGAAGACTAGGTCACTCCTCTTGATCACATCTCTAACACAAGAATGAACAAGAATGATGATTTATTAAGTGATCATCATATTTAATTTCCTCTTCACAAAATTAAACCCTAGTCATAAAAGCAAGCTCTCGACAAAGATATTATCTTTCCCTTTCATAACTCTCTTAGGGTTTCCTCATGAACCCGAACAACTTACTCCAAGAAGATAAGTACAAAGAGAAGAGTATAATGATGATGGTGAATGAAAGGAATCGCTCCTCCCTATATATATATGAGAGATCAGGGAGGCCAACAATGTATATGTGGGTTAATTCCCTTACATGCAACCTATGATAATCACATGTTCAGTGATACACGCCAAGGATACACATGTCAAGCTCTAAAGTGATGTCCAAATGCAAGGGCACTCCATGATATATGTCCAACACTCCTCTTACAAGCCTTAAAAATTTCCATCAATCCTCTTAATCCATGTACTCCACTAATTCAAGTCCCCCTGCATAAACACTATTTCAACCCAAGTATCCTCGATCCAACTCCAAGCCTCCATACTGAAATACAAGCTACCATGTGTCATCTAGAGCCTAATGCCCTCCTCTAGGATGCAAAATACTCTACCTAATAGGTAGGGTGTTCTCTAAGCAATCTACCATCTACATGTAGCTATCATGTAGAACATCACCCAAGCTACGAAAATATATGCAACGCCTCAAGGAAGAATGTCGAGCATGCACCCAACTAAGTTCAAGAAACCACTAAATAAGCCATCTCCAATGTGCAAGCCCATCATGGACCATCTTCCATGTACAGATCCAACATGGACAATCCAGGGGCTAAGCACACACCATGCACCCCAAATCTAATGAAGCACCCCCAAACATGGTGTAAATGCTTTTGGAGCAACTCAAAAGGTAACAAACCATACGCCCACAATAAAATAATAGTGTTGGAAACAAAATCATAATCTTTTATTTTTTAATAGTAACTGGTAGATTTATATTAAATAAAAACACCACAACAAGCTACAAAAACATTACATCAAAAAATGATTCATAGTTTTCCAATTGTAACAAATATATATGCTCTCGGTATGCAAGCAATCTAGCCTAATGATGTCCACAAGAAAAATGATCCAGTACCTATGAGAAGTGAATATTCTACAAAACAAACCAAATAATATAATATCCTTACAAAAGATGAAAACTAACATAAGGCATGTCTACTCGTTGCTTCTTCAAGTACCTTGTTTGCTTTTTCTAGAGATAGGGGATTAATTTCCATTACATCATCAAGCTAGTGCATTGTGGCATCTTCATTTAACTTGCCACAATTGGAATTCATTGATTGGACTTGGTTTTATGCCCTTGAGTGACCTCCCTTACTCATGTTAATCACAAAATTTCAAAACATACTACACTCTGCTTCTAGATCTTCCATTTGACGCTTTTGTTATATAAGTGTGCCCATAATTTTTTCTACCTAAGATACTGTACTATGTTCATTCTAATGAATCTTTGTATTTTTTGTGTAGATTAATGCCTTGTTTTCCTATATAACTTCTTCATGGTTTCTTAAGGTCCTCCTAATCTCCCTCAACTCTCAGTATTCCATTATGAGGAGACAGAGAGACCAAGACACCTACTTAACCACCACAAAACAGTCTGCACCCAGACCCAACAAAGACCAAAGTACCAAAGAGAAAAAACAGAGGTCTAAAATGCCACACCAAAGGGAATGTTGGGCCTTCACGAAATTTCCAGAAAACAAAGCTCCACTCTGAGGACTAGTTAAAAAACTGCCTGAGAGACATAAATAATCCACCACCAACCAAAACCAAACAACCAGTGGCAAGCCTACACTTTCCCAAAACTAGAAATGAAACTCAAATGCACCACTATAAAAAATTAAAGCAAGAAAGCATAAGAAATTAAAGAAGGTTGAACCAACAAAGATTGGACCACAAGAAAAATTGAACTTTGTGGCTACAAACCTTCTAAACCAGAATGGAGAAGTCTCCTCAAATTTCTGGAGCCAAAATCCAAACACCAACATGCATTTTTCCAAGGCTCTGAAATCGAGGGCTAATTCATCAATAATGCCATCTGGTTAATCCCACAATGGCTAACGATAACGCCATTCCTATATTCATAAACGCATAAGGGCATAAATTAAGGTATGTGGAAATGAGCCCCCCCTCTCATCTCATAATTTATCTTGTAATATGATCTGATGACCGCACGCTTGGCCACATGACACCTTAACTTTTCAATATGTGGCTTTTAACTCATGATAAACTATGGAATGGGTTGATTGGATTGATTTCCATTTGCTAATAACCCCTTCTATTAAGAGGGTGGCTTATTAGCATAATGATTTGCAACCTATATTTTCTCCTATAGTACATGGAATAATTTTATACAAGATAAGTTAAGGACCTCTTTTTTATCCCATTCAAATATGCATCTAGAGTATAATTAGCAACAACGATATTTGAAACCATTTTTCCAATGATGAGCTTAAAATCCCCTATGATGATCAAAGATTGAATATTAGGTTCAATTTCTAACTTTATCCATTGCATTAATGCATAAGCTTCTACTAAAGTATTAGATCTGATGCCTAGACCCCAAGCATATATCAGTATTGATGTTCCTCGAGGGCTTATAATAGCTCCCCCTCACAGTTACCACCCTAAGCAACAAAATTATAATCTATAAATTAAAATAAGTATATATAAACCATACAGGTATCCATTATTGTGATGGCTAACAAGCTTATGATGGTATATTTGCTTTCAAAATGACTTGGATACGATTATAGGCATTATCATCCATTATTTTCATGGTTCTAACGATGCAAAGAACATACTCACAACAAATATTCACATTTAAAGCCACCCAACATGAAGAATGATCTAGGTGGATACTTGTGGCCACCCACATGTTCCACTAATTCACAATGGTACCACATCTTGGCATTTTTTCTACAGTTTTTCAAGTCCCAAACTTCTAGGCCCATTTTGAGGCCCTAAACGACGTTTTTTGGTGTGATAGTGCCTAGCATGTAGCTAAAGGAAAATGTTAGGTTGTTCGAGATGTGTACTTATCGACTAGACATTTATGATGGGTTACCAAGCGCCCCAAATGAATATAGCATGCGAATGTTACACCCCTGGGAAGTTGACGTATCAACTAACCACATTAGGGCCCACAAACCTTTTTGTGTTTCATCTTATGGGGTTAGGGTTTTGGATGTTTAGAGTTTTCTAATTGATGATTTATGTTAAAAGGAATTTTTGGCCTCTTTGTAATCAACTTCTTGTGAATGATCATAGCCAACACATCTCTCTCTTCAGGGATAAGCTACCGCCGTTCTAGATAGCTTTTGTGCTTTGCATTTTATAGTCTTTTGTATTCCAGATAGTCATTAATAGAATCAAAGTTTTAATGTACTATGATGATTCTTGCAATATCTCTATGTGTTTCCTTGTTACATCTCTGCCTTCATGTCATTCTCAATATAATATGGATCAAATAATCAATAATTATACTAGAATCCAAGCTGTCATGTGTTGTCTAGGGCCTAGTGTCCTCCTCTAGGATGAAAAATATTGTGCCTACTAGGTAGAGTGTTCTCTAAGAAAGCTACCATCTGCATGTGACTATCGTGTAGAACATCACCCAAGTTGTAAAGAGATCTCCAACACCTTGGGGAAGAATGTCAAGCATGCACCAATTTGAGGTCAAGCAACCACTAAGTAAGTCATCTCCAATGTGCAAGCCCATCATTTACCATCTCCCATGTGTAGATCCATCACGGACCATCCAGGGGATAAGCACAAACCATGTACCTCAAATCTCATGAATCACCCCCAACATGGTGTATACACTTTTGGAGTAACTCAAAAGGTAACAAACCATACACCCAAAACAAAATAATAGTGTTGGCAACAACAAGATCATAATCTTTTTTTTTAATAGTAATTGCTAGATTTATATTAAATAAAAAGACTGCAACAAACTATAGAGAGATTACATCCAAAAATGATTCATATTTGTCCATCTTTAATGAATATCCATGATCTCGATATGCCAGCAACCTAGCTTAATGATGTCCATGGGAAAAATGATCTAATACTGCTAAGAAGTGTTATTCTACAAAACAAACCAGATAATCTAATAACCTTACAAAACATGAAAACTAACAGAAGCCATGTCTACTCACTACTATTTATAGTGTTGCATTTCCTTTTTCCATAGTTAGATGCCTAATTTCAATTACATCATCAAGTTGGTGCATTGTTGTTTCCTCATTCAACTTGCCACAATTTGAATTCATTGATTGGACCTAGTTTAATGCCCCCAAATAATCTCCCTTTCCCATGTTAATCACCAAATTTCATAGCATATTACACTCAGCTTCTAGAGTTTCCATTTGACACTTTTGTTGTAAAAGTGTGCCCATAATTAGTTCTAACTGAGATACTGCAGTTTTCTCATTCTAATGAATCTTTGTATTTGTTGTGTATAATGATGCCCTGTCTTCCTATATAGCTTCTTTATGGTTTCTTAAGGTCCTCATATTCTCCCTCGGGTCCTAGTAGTCCATTATGAGGAGAAAGAGAGACCAAGACACTTTCTTAACCACCACAAATCAATCCACACCCAAACCCCACAACGAGCAAAGTACCAAAGAGAAAAAACAGTGGGCCTTTACTAAAGTGCTAAAGAACAAACCTCCACCCTGACAACTAGTTAAATAACTACATGAGAGACATATATAATCCACCAACAACCAAAACCAAACAACTAGTGGCAAGCCTACACTTTCCTAGAACTATAAATAAAACTCAAAATGCACCACTATAACAAATCAAAACAAGAAAGCACAAGAAATGAAACATGGTTGAACCAACAGACATTCCCAAAGAAAAATCAAATTGTGTGGCTACAAATTTTCCAAACCTGAATGGTTTTAGGATATTTAGACAATTGGGAGTTAGTTAAGATCAACATGGTATGATGTGTCATTAGGTAAAAGTATGTTTCTTATTTTGTTTCTTTAGCATGCATTAGTGTGTATTTATAGTTATGAAATCTGACGGTCACGATATGTTCCCGACATAGAGTGATCCAATGACTCATATTCTCCTTGATCTTAATGGCTACATTCATCCATGGCTTAACACCCAATTGGTCCATGATCTTTATTTAAAGAGCATGGAGGGTCATTTGTCGATGATAGATTATAAGAAACTCTCTTGTAAATCTCTCTATAATATTTTATTTTGCATTAATAAATTGCTCCAAGTGACCACGTTGGTTGAGGCCGTGGATGTTTCTCCACAAGGGTTTTACCATGTAAAAGCATTGGTGTGTTGATCTTTAATCTTGTAAAGTGAGTGGTTATTGAAGGTCTTCATCCTCTATTGGAATACATATGTTGTTGAACATGGTATCAAAGTGCATTTGAAGACTCGCTCTCATAGTAGATTGAGATCTTGAAGTCATGTTTCTGCATCTCCGGTTTCTACCATTTTTGTACATTTATGCGTCGATAGGATTATTCCTTTGCATTCCGACCACTTCTTTTTAGCTAGAAACACTTTTTGTTTCACTTGAAAAGGTTTATGTTTGCCCAAGATACGACCATTTTAGTCAGATCCAAAGGTATATAGCCTGAATACGCCCTTTTATATTTTTACAAAGATAATATTTCAGTTTTCTATTTTTTTATTTCCAGGTTGCTACTCTTTTCGATTTGTGTATGCTCTTTTCCCTACACTCTGTGCGATCTCATCAAATCATAAATAGAGTGGAAATGGTTTTCATGTCTATGTATGCTCTTTGTTGTGCACTCAGTGCAATCTCAGTAAATCAAAAACAGAGGAAAAATTTTCATTTTCCGAGTAAGATAACTGATATCTAACCCTTGTTGTTGTTGATAAGCGATTTTTTTGTGTGTGTGAATGCAAACAAATAAGTTTTTATTGAGCACACACTCCAACGTCGTCTTCAAAAACAACAACAACGACAACAACAACAAAAACAACAATAGCAACAACAACAACACCCCCAATCCTCCTTCTTAAAACTATAATATGTTTTGCACTAGCTCACTTGGTTGAAATTTACTTTACTTAGTAAGAGGTCTTGAGTTCAACTCTCTTTTGTTTGTTACTTTTTAAAAAAAAATTATGCATTCAATGTAAAGTGCATTTCACTTAATTTATAAGAGTGAATCGTTATTAAATAACTTTTATATTTTATTTTAAGTTATTTATTTTGCATGCAACCTTCAATTATAAAGTAACTTCATTGTAAAAGCAATTCTCGCTTATTCTATAAAAGTGGGTCACTTCATAAGTAACTTATTTAAAAGTGGGCTTATAGGCGAAGTTAAATAAGAAGGAACATCACCACGTGGACCAACTTATACTTGTCGCATGGCTCTTTGGTTACCATTTATGCCTTTTGTTCAAAAGAGCATAACTTTCACATTGGAAGTCCGTTTTCAGTGCCTTTTTTTTAAACGACCTATTTTTTCGAGATGTTTCCATCCACGCCATTAGTTTTATTTTTTTTTGCATATTTAATATGACTTCTCCCAATTATATTTTGCTTACCAGTACCAACTACTTCTCATGAAAATCCCATATGGAGGATGTATTAAGAACTGAAGGATTGTATGGGATTACCTTCGAAAAAGAACTAGAACCCACTGATGATGAAAAGAAAATCAAATGGGCTAATAAGAGTGATGAAGCACGTGGACTATTCAGAATGTCCATCTCTTATGATTTAAGGTTTCACCTTCAAGGAATTGATGCTCCTGATGCAACTTGGACTAAGCTTGAAGTTGTGTTTGGTAAACACAACATTATTCGAGACCACCAGATAGAAAATCAGTTAATGACTCTAAGTCCTAATGATTTTCCTCACATTTAATATTATTTATCAAAGTTTAAAACACTTAGAATTTTATGTATAAACTGCAAAATAGATATGAAGGAAGATCGATGAATCTATATTATTCTTTCTAAGCTTAGTAGTCCATATTCTATCTTTGTATCTACCTTTTATGCCACTAGATATGCTCTAGCGAGTTCTTATAAATATCCCACTCTTGAGTCTTTTATGATGCTTTGATTAGAGATCAAGATAAACTTGTGCAACTTGGAGTGATCAACACTACAGGTATCTCCAACAAAGCCTCAGTGGACCAACAAAAAGATAAATCCAAGAATCCAAAGAAGCAACATCCTCACCACAACAATAAGAAAAAAAAAGGTCCCAAAACCTCTCCCCCAGCTTCTGCTCCTAATGGCGACAAAGGAGAAAAATCCAAAAGTGAGAAGATTGGTGACAGACATTGCAACTTTTGTGGGAAAGATGATCATGTGGAATCTAGATGTTTTAAAAAGATAGAAGTTTTAGAATCACAACATCAGTATCGATTTGTATTCTTCTTCTTCTCATGGACATGTACTTTCTACTTATGATTTCTCCTTCAATGCAACTTCTACTTATTCTGATGAGTGGCTTATTGATTCTAGAGCATCTTATCATATGGCTAAGGATAAAGCCACATTTTTTTCTCTAAATGAATGTAACACCAAGAAAATATTTGTTGGTGATGACATATCTCTTAGTGTTGTAGGGTTTGGAACAGTTCATGTAGATAGTGGTCATTTCAATGATGTATTATGTGTTCCAAGTCTTTCCTACAACCTTCTATTAGTATATGAGATCACTCATTCAGGTGAAGGTAAAGCCTTAGAGTTTTCACCTCACCAAGTTGTAATTAAGGATTTAAAAGATCCTAAGCGTGTCCTCGCAACTGGAATTGTTGATGATATTTCCATGTTGTACAAGTTTGAAAACTTTGGTTTGTCATCTTTTCCATCAGTTTGTGTTGCTCATAGTGATGACTTGAGCAAACTTTGGCATGAGCGATTTGGTCATCTAAACTATTTCTCATTGCAGCAACTATGTAATCAACATATGGTGATTGGTCTTCCTATTATTTCTTGGAGAGATGTTGTTTGTTTTGGTTGTGTTCTCGACAAACATCATCAAGACATTTTTGACAAATGTACCTCTTGGCATGCCTCTGCCCCTTTGCAGCTTGTTCACAGTGACTTGTGTTGTTTTCTTTCTTCTCATTCTTTTTCTAGGTGCAAGCAATTCTTAACTTTCATTGATGACTTCTCTAGACACACTTGGGTTTACTTCTTAAAAACTAAGAGCAAAGCGTTTGACAAGTTTTTGGCCTACAAGGCCCTTGTAGAAAAACAATCTAGACACCAACTTCAAAGGTTAAGAAAAAATAATGGAGGCGAATATGTGAACAACAATTTTACAAGTTACTACACTGCACAGGGCATCCAAATGCAACACATTGTTCCATATACACCACAACAAAATGGTGTTGCTAAGAGAAAGAATCGCACATTAAAATAAATGGCTAATTATATTATCCAATCTAAGGGATTAAGTCTTAATTATTGGGTGAAAGCTATTAACTATGCAAATTACATATTAAATCGCATACCCACAAAGGCTCTAAAAAATATAACACAAGAAGAAGCATGGAATAAAATTAATCTAGATGTAGGCCACTTTTGTGTATTTGGCAATGTAGCATGGGCTCGCATTCCTGATGAGAAAAGGAAAGCTTTACAACCTAAAAGTGAGAAGTGTGTTTGTGTTGGTTATTCTGAAGATGTCAAAGGTTACATACTTCTTCAACCTCATTCTAATGAAAGTATTATAGAAGAAATGTTAAATTTGATGAAAATATCTTGCCCTACAAGCCTAATTCGCCGTTTGTGCCATATTTTGTTCCTATTCTGATTTCTTCTTCTTCAAATGATGACAGTGAGGATGAAAATCCACCTCCGCCTACTCACCTTCCTCTATATGAGTCCCTTGAACATGAACCTACACCAACACCACAAATTCCTAGATGGACCTATTCAACTCGAGAAGTAGTTGGTGATCTTGTTGGTGATCCTTCGGATTAGTGTTGCACACGTTCACAGTTTCAACGAGCCTCTTCTCCTTTGGCTCAAGTTTCAAAAACTCGTGATCCAGAAAAATTTGCAAAAGCCTCGGGTCATCCAGATTGGGACACAATAATGAATGAAGAGTATCTTTCTTTAATGGTGAACTATACTTGGGATCTTGTACCTCTTCTGAAAGGAAGAAAACTTGTCAAATGTAAATGGGTGTACAGAACTAAGTATGCATCAGAAGTGTTGAAAGACACAATCCTCGATTAGTTTCCAAAGGATTCTCTCAAGTTGAAGGCATTGACTATAATGAAACCTTTGCCCCTATAGCCAAAATGAATTCCATCCATCTTGTTCTTTCCCTTACTGCCTCACATAAATGGGAGGTCCATTAGTTGGATGTTAAATCCTCCTTCTTGCATGGGGATTTGCAAGAAGAAATCTACTTGGAACAACCTCTTGGCTATGTCTAGAATGAATACATCCTTGTTTTTCATCTGAAGAAATATCTTTATGGTCTTAAGCAAGCTCCTCGAGCTTGGTATGCCAAAATGGACAGCTTTCTTCTTGATACTGAATTTTCTAGATGTCATCCAACCTTAATGTCTATACCAAGAAAGTAGGAAATCATCTCATAATCCTTATTCTTTATGTTGATGATCTTATTCTCACTGGTGGTGACCCTAAACTTTTAAACCATGTGAAAACCAACCTTAAGGATATATTTGAAATGACCAACTTAGGCTATTTGCACTATTTCCTTGACCTCCAAGTATTTCAAACCAAGGAAGGAATTTGTCTTTCCTGGTCTAAGTATGCTTGTGACCTTCTTCACTACTTTCACATGGAAGATTATAAACCAGCCCCTTCTCCCTTCCAGTCTAGAGTCAAACTTGTTACCACTTGTACTTCTCTCGAAGTTGATGCCACTTTGTACCATTAGTTAGTTGGTAGCCTCTTATATTTGACTCATACTCGTTCTGATATTTCCTTTGTTGTTGGTCTTGTTTCCCAATATATGCAGACACCCCATGAAAGCCATTGGAAAGTAGCTAAAAGAAAACTTTGGTACGTCCGAGGTACAATTCAGTTCGGGATACATTACCGTTCAAGGGGGACTCCTTTATTGGTTGGTTTCACTAATTTAGATTGGGTTGGTGACCCTAATGATTGAAATTATACTATAGGTTATGGTTTTATCCTTGTTTTGGGGCCTCTCACTTGGGCTTGTAAGAAACAATGGGATATTTTTCTTTGTTTAGTAGAAACAGAGTATTGAGTAGTGGTTAATGCAAGTCAAGAAGTCTTGTGGCTTCGACATATCCTTTGAGAGTTTGGATTCCAGTAGCAACATCTGACTACCCTTTGGTATGACAATCAGAGTGTCATCAAGCTCGCCAAAGATCCAGTTCAAAATCAATGCAACAAGCACATCGAGATACACATGCACTTCATCAGAAAGCTCATTCATGATCGAGTTATTGAAGTTCTTGTATGCCCTACAAAAGATCAAGTTGCAAACATCTTCACAACGTCTCTTACAGAAGCGAAGTTTCCCAAACTTTGATCTATGTTAGGAGTTCAGGAAGTTGTCATTAAGGAGGGATAGGCTCTAATGCCTCCTTCATTCTCATATTATGTCGCCTTTGCAAATCCTTCAATCCTATCTCAAGTTGTTATTAAGGGGGAATGTTAGGATATTTAGACACTTAGGAGTTAGTTAATATCAACTTGGTCTAATGTGTTGTTAGGTAAAAGTGTGTTTCTTTGGTATGCATTTGTATACATTTGTATTTAGGAAACCTTATGGTCACGACATGTTATCGACATAGAGTGATATGATGGCTCATATTCTCCTCGATCTTAACAACTACATTAATATATGGCTTAGCACCTTATTGGTCCATGATATTTATTTAAATAGCAGGGAGGGTCATTTTCCAATGATAGATTGTGAGAAACTCTCTTGTAAATCTCCCTATAATATTTTATTTTGCATTAATAAATTGCTCCAAGTGGCCACGTTGGTTGGGGCCATCGATGTTTCCCCACAAGAGTTTTACCACGTAATAGCATTGGTGTGTTGATCTTTGATCTGGTTGTGAGAGTGGTTATTGAAGGTGTTTGTCCTCTATTGGAATACCTATGTTGTCAAATAAATGGAGGAGTCTCCTCAAACTTCTGATCCAAAATCCAAACACCAATGCGCACTTTTCCAAGACTCCAGTGATCCAAGGATGCTTCCTATATGGTTCCATCTAGTTAATCCCACCACGGCTAAGGATAACACCATTTTCATATTCATAAATGTGTGACAGTATAATTGAGGGTATGTAGAAATGACCCCTCATCTCATCGGGTAACTACTCTTACAATATGGCTTGATGACTGCACACATGGCCATGTCACGCCTTAACTCTTCAATATGTGGCTTCTGCCTCATGATAAACTATGGAATGGGTTGATTGGCTTGGTTTCTATTAATGCTAATAACCCCCTCTTTTAAGAGGGTGGATTTATTGGCACAATGATATGCAACTTGATTTTTCTCCCAAAGCACATGGAAAATGTTTATACTGGAGAAGTTAAGGACCTCTTTTTCATCTTGTTCAAGTATTACATCTAAAGTATAATCAACAAAAACAATCTTTGAAACCATTTTTCCAATTATGATCTTAGAATTCTCTATGACTATCAAAGAGCAAATATTATATTCAATTGCTAATTTTATCCCTTGCATTAATGCATAAGCTTCTAATAAATCATTATATGTGATGCATAGACCCCAAGCATTCGTCAATATTGTTGTTCCTCTGGGGATTAGAATAGCCCACCCCGCACCTGCCAACGCAAGGAACAAATCATAATCTAAACATTCAAAGGAGTACATATAAACCACATAGATATTCATTCGTGTGATTGTTAATAAGCTTATGATGGTAGATTTGCATTCAAAATTATTTGGATGGGATTATAGGCATTACCAACCATTCTTGCCATGGTTCTAACAATGAAAATAACATACCTACAACACATATCCACATTTAAAGCCATCAAACATGGAGAATCAATACTTATACATGAATCCAAGCTAGCATGTGTTGTCTAGGGCCTAATGTCCTTCTCTAGGATGAAAAATGTTCTACCTACTAGGGAGGGTGTCCTCTAAGAAAGCTACCATCTACATGTGACTATCATGTAGAACATCACCCGAGCTGTGAAGATATCTCCAACACCCTAGGAAAGAATGCCAAGCATGCATCCAATTAAGGTCATGCAACCATTGAGTAAGCCATCTCCAATGTGCAAGCCCATCATGGACCATCTCCCATGTGAAAATGCATCACTAACCATCATAGGGGTTGAGCATACACCATGTACTCCAAATCTCATGAAGCACCCCCAAACATGGTGCAAATGCTTTTAGAGTAACTCAAAAGGTAACAAACCATATTGCCACAATAAAATAATAGTGTTGGTAAAAAAATCATAATTTTTTTTTAACAATAATTGGTAGATTTTTATTAGATAAAAACATTGCAACAAGATATATAGAGATTACATCCAAAAATTATCCATAGTTGTCCAACTATAGAAAATATCTATGTTATCTATATGCCAACAACCTAACCTAATGATGTCCACAGGAAAAATGATCCAGTACTTCTAAGAAGTGTATATTCTACAAAACAAACCAGATAGTCTAATAACGTTACAAAACATGAAAACTAACAGAAGGCATTTCTAGTCATCACTTCTTCTAGTACTACATTTCCTTTTTATGGAGCTAGCTACTTAATTTCCATTATACCATTAAGCTAGTGCATTGTTGCTTCCTCATTCAACTTTCCACAATTGGAATTCATTGATTTGATCTAGTTTGATTCCCCTGAATCATCTCTTTTTCCCATGCTAATCACCAAAGTTCATATTATATTATGTCACTCCGCTTCTAGGGCTACCATTTGACACTTCTCATGTAAAAGTGTGCCCATAATTGTCGCTACCTAAGATAATGCACTGTGTTTATTCTCATGAATCTTTGTATTTGTTATGTATATTGATGCCTTGTTTTCTTATATAGATTCTTCATGGTTTCTTAAGGTCCTCCTAATCTCCCTTAGCTTCGATTTTCCATTATGAGGAGATAAAGAGACCAAGACACCCGCTTAACCACTAGAATATAGTCCACACCCAGAACCAGTAAAGAGAAAGGTACCAAAGAGAAAAAAATAGAGGTCTAAAATGCCACACCAAAGGGAATAGTGGGCCTTCATGAAAGTGCTAAAGAACAAACCTCCACCTTGAGGACTAGTTAAAAAACCGCCTAAGAGACATAGATAATCCACAACCAACCAAAACCAAACAACTAGTGGCAAGCCTACACTTTCCTGGAACTAGAAACAAAACTCACAATGCACCACTTGATCTGGATTATTTTCGGCACGAAATGAGAGTGGAGATATAATAAAGAAATGCACAGAGATATTGCAGATATTCAATAATATAACAGAAATGTATCAGAGATGAAACCATAAACACAGATATATAGTAATACACGATTTCTATCAATCAAAGAAATGTACAGAGACTGTAAAAATACAGAGTGAAAGACTTGCTAGAATGCTGGCAGCTTATCTCTGAGAAGAGATGTGACGGCTACTCGCATTCGCAAGAAGATGATTACAATGAGGCTCTGAAGGACTTTCTACAATAAATGGGAATGCCAAAAGTCCTAGACATCCAAAAACCTAACCCTAGGAGATGAAGCACCAAAAGTCATGTGGGCCCCGTTTGGGTAAGTTAGTACATCAACTTCCCAGGGTCGTAACTTTTGCATACGATCTCCGTTTTAGGAGTACGATAGCTCGTTGGAAAGGTATCATCGAGGAGATTCATTTTGGGGGCTCAATTATTCCTTTGGCTCTCATTGAGAATCTCGATCTTGAAAAACCTTCATTTAGGCCCTCAAAATGGCCCCGGAAATTAAAACCTGCTAAAAATAGTAAATTGCCAAAACTGCCAGAAAGTTGTTTTGAGCCAGTTGGAAAAGGTGGGTGGTCACCAATATCCACCTGGATCAATCCTCCCTCTTTAGGAAGCAATGGTCTCCATTGCGTTGAGTTCCCGGGGGAGAAGGAAAAGCGTTTGTTGAATCTGCATCTTGGTGAGTTGTTTGTCTTGTTGGAGACGTCGCACTGCTCGGTTTGTGGAAGTCTGTAGCAAACCTTTTGAGGTCGAGGTTGTTCAACAAGTCAGGCTACATGAGAGGATAGTGTGCAGAAGGAATCTTTGCGCTTTGCTGCAACCTTGTCGACCTGCTTCTGTTGGATAGAAAGTGCTTGGGGCAAGGCTGTAGTGGTTGCAGTGTCCTTTTGTTCTCC
>SNQJ01S0006554.1:113337-159933 GCA_010110895.2 Picea sitchensis | reverse complement strand
TCCAGACTCCTCTGTGGAACTTTGCTCCCAGTAAGTTTCCCACCAATGTTTGGCATGAGGGAGAGCTTTAAGAAGTGCGAAGGTGATCTTTTCTTTGTCGAAAAAATTGTGAACAGACAAATAACCTTCTAGCAGAGCTAACCATTTTTCTAGGGCTTCTGCATCTATCTGTCCTTCAAATACAGGAATATCAAAATTAACTTCTACCTTGAAAGGCTAGGTGCCTCCAAAGTGGTCGCTTGACGAAGATGTGTCTGTTGTTATCAGCAGGCGTTGAAGGATGTGGGCAAAATTCTCCATCATTTCGTCCCTCTGTCGCGTGAGAGCTTGCTCAAGCAACAGATTGATAGGATCGTTTGCTCCGTCGTTTTTATTTTCTTCCACCATTGAGGGTTTCTTGGGTGTGCGAGAGCGATTGTCTTCAAGAGAGACAATATAGAGAACCAACTTTCTATACTCGGACCTCCTCGGGGACATGCACTGAAAAAATGATCAAGAGAAGCCTGCTTTGATACCACTGATCTGGATTATTTTCGGCACGAAATGAGAGCGGAGATATAATAAAGAAATGCACAGATATATTGCAGATATTCAATAATATAACAGAAATGTATCAGAGATGAAACCACAAACACAGATATACAGTAATACATGATTTCTATTAATCAAAGAAATGTACAGACACTGTAAAAATACAGAGTTAAAGACTCGCTAGAATGGTGACAGCTTATCTCTGAGAAGAGATGTGACGACTACTCGCATTCGCAAGAAGATGATTACAATAAATCTCTAAAGGTATTTTTACAATAAACGGGAATGCCAAAATTCCTAGACATCCAAAAACCTAACCCTAGGATATGAAGCACCAAAAGTCATGTGGGCCCCATTTGGGTAAGTTAGTACATCAACTTCCCGGGGTCGTAACTTTTGCATACGATCTCCGTTTTAGGCGTATGATAGCTCGTTGGAAAGGCATATTCGAGGAGATTCATTTTGGGGGCTCAATCATGCCTTCAACTATCATTAATAACCTCGATCTCGAAAAACCTTCATTTAGGCCCTCAAAATGGCCCCGAAAGTTAAAACCTGCTAAAAATAGTAAATTGCCAAAACTGTCAAAAAGATGTTTTGAGCCAGTTGGAAAAGGTGGGTGGCCACCAATATCCACCTGGATCACCACTATAACAAATCAAAGAAATAAAGCACAACAAATGAAACAAGGTTGAACCAATACAGATTCCTAAAGAAAAATCAAATTTTGTGACTACGAAATCTCCAAACCAGAATGGAGGAGTCTCATCAAATTTTTAGATCCAAATCCAAACATCAATGCACACTTTGACAAGGCTCCAACGATCTAAGGTTGCTTCCTCCATAGTGTCATTTGATTAATCCCACCACAGCTAAGGATAACACCATTCCCATATTCATAAATGTGTGACAACATAACAAAGGGTATATGAAAATGAGCCCTCGGTATCATCTCATAGCTACTCTTGCGATATGATCCAATGATTGTATGCTTGGTAATGTGACATCTTAAATCTTCAATATATGGCTTATACCTCATGATAAACTATGGAATGGGTTGATTGGCTTGATTTCCATTAATGCTAATAACCCCCTCTTTTAAGAGGGTGGATTTATCAGCATAATGATTTGCAACTTGATTGTTCTCCAAGAGTACATGGAAGAAGCTTATACTACAGAATTTAAGGGCCTATTTTTTATCCCATTCAAGTATTGCATCTAGAGTATAATCAATAGCAACAATCTTTGAAACCATTTTTCCAATAATGAGCTTAGAATATTGTATGATGATTAAAGAGAGAATATTAGCTTCGATTGCTAACTTTAGCCCTTTCATTAATGCATAATCTTCCACTAAATTATTAGATGCAATGCCTAGACCCCAAGCATACATTAGTACTATTGTTCCTCCAGGGCTTAGAATATCCCCCCCCTGCACCTGCCATCGCATGAAATAAAATCATAATCTAAACATTAAAAGGAGTATATATAAACCACATAGGTATCCATTCTTGTGATGGTTAACAAGCTTATGATGGTATATTTTCATTCAAAATGATTTGGATAGGATTATTGGCATTAACAACAATTCTTATCATGGTTCTAACAATGCAAAGAACATACTCACAACACATATTCACATTAAATCCACCCAACATGAAGAATCAATCATTATACAAGAGTCCAAGCCATGTGTTGTTTAGGCCCTAATTCCCTCCTCTAGGATGAAAAATGATTTTCCTACTAGATAGGGTGATCTCTAAGAAAGCTACCATCTACATGTGACTATCATGTAGAACATCACCCAAGTTGTGAAGAGATCTCCAACACTCCAAGGAAGAATGCCAAGCATGCACCGAACTAAGGTCAAGCAACTATTGGATAAGCCATCTCCAATGTGCAAGCCCATTACAGACCATTTCTGATGTGCAGAGCCATCATGGACCATTCAGGGGATAAGCACACACCATGTACCCCAAATATCATGAATCACCACCAAACATGGTGTAAAGTCTTTTGGATTAACTCAAAAGCTAACAAAACATACGCCTACAATAAAATAATAGTGTTGGCAACAAAATCATAATCGGTTTTTTAACAATAACTGGTAGATTTATATTAAATAAAAAGACTACAACAAGCTATACAGAGATTACATCCAAAAATGATTCATAATTTTCCAATTGTAACAAATATCTATTTTATCTATTTTTCTAGCAACCTAGCCTAATGATGTCCACAAGAAAAATGATCTAGTACTTCTAAGAAGTGTATATTCTACAAAACAAACCAGATAGTCTAATAGCCTTACAAAGCATGAAAACTAATAGAAGGCATGTCTACTTTCCACAATTGGAATTAATTGATTGGACCTAGATTGATGCCCCTGAATGATCTTCCTTTCTCATGTTAATCACCAAAGTTCACGACATATTACACTCTACTTCTAAGGCTACCATTTGACGCTTCCGTTGTAAAAGTGTGCCCATAATTTTTGCTACCTGAGATATTGCATTTGTTCATTCTCATTAATCTTTGTATTCGTAGTGTAGATTGATGCCCTATTTACTTGTATAGATTCTTCATGGTTTCTTAAGGTCCTCCTAATCTCCCTCATCTTCTGGTAGTCTATTATGAGGAGACAGAGAGACCAAGACACCTGCTTAACCACCATAGGACAATCTACACCTAGACCCAACAAAGAGAAAGGTACCAAAGAGAAAAAATAGACGTCTAAAATGCCACACCAAAAGAAATAGCAAAAGAAATAGCGGGCCTTCACAAAAGTTCTGAACAAACCTCCACCCTGAGGACTAGTTAAAAAGCCACCTAAGAGACATAAATAATCCATCGCCAACCAAAACCAAACAGCTAGTGTCACACCTATGCTTTCCCGGAACTAGAAACAAAACTCAAAGGTACTATTATAACAAATCAAAACAAGAAAGCACAATAAATCAAACAAGGTTGAACCAATAGAGATTCCCAAAGAAAAAACAAATTCTATGACTGCAAACTCTCCAAACCTAAATGGAAGAGGCTCTTGTAATTTCTGGAGCCAAAATCCAAATACCAACATTCACTTTTCTAGGGCTCTAGTGATCTAAGGTTGCTTCCTCCATTGTGCCATTAGGCTAATCCCACCACAGCTAAGGATAACACCATTCCTAGATTCACAAGCATGTGACAACATAACTCAATGTATGCAGAAATAAGCCCCCCATATCATCTCATAAATGTTCTTGTGATACACTCTAATGACCACATGCTTGTCCATGTGACACCTTAACTCTTCGATACATGGTGTATACCTCATGATAAACTATGGAATGTATCGATTGGCTTGATTTCCATTAATGCTAATAACCCCTTCTTTTAAGAGGGTGGTTTTATTAGCATGATGATATGCAACCTGATACTTCTCCCAGAGTACATGGAAGAAGTTTATGTTGGAGAAGTTAAGGACCTCTTTTTTATCACGTTTAAGTATTGCATCTAGACTATAATCAACAAAAATAGTCTTTGAAACCATTTTGCCAATGACGAGCTTAGAATCCCTTATGACGATCAAAGAGTGAATATTAGCTTCAACTGCTAACTTTATCCCTTGCATTAATGCATAAGATTCTACAGAATTATTAGATGCAATACCTGGACCCCAAGTATACGTCAGTGTTATTGTTCCTCTAGGGCTTAGAACAGCCCACGCCCCTCGGCACCTTCCACCCCAGGAAACAAAATATTAATCTAAATATTAAGAGGAGTACATATAAACCACAAAGGTATCCATTCTTGTGATGGTTAATAAGCTTAGGATGGTAGATTTGCATTCAAAATGATTTGGATAGTATTATTGGCATTACCAGCCATTCTTGGCGTGGTTCTAACAATGCAAAGAACATACCCACAACACAAATTCACATTTAAAGCCACCCAATAGGAAGAATCGATAATTATACGCATGCCCACTACCACATTTCTTATGTTGATAGAGATATGTACAAGATCGTTTGTAAGGTGCACCCACAATTTCACCAAACACATTCAATAGGGAACTCAAGCACATAGCCATCAAAAATCTTGCTCACAAGACTTTAAAAGGGATGGATATTTAAAATTCATACCTACAACAACAATATGCTTGCAAAAATCCACCACATATAATTTGCAACATGACACTCACATACAATGATAAAAATAACCCAAATCGTGATGAAGGCAAGACCAATCAAGGCTTATCTTGTTGAAGACTTTTTACAAACATTTTTCACACATATAAGAAAATTATGGGGGTTAACACATTTTTACATTTACGTAGCATGGATAGCTTTTTCACCCAATTGGAAAAACATACAGCATGGGATTCTTTGTTGAACACTTGGGAGCTCTTTTGTGGTTACATGGGCATGGAGATGGTAAGTTTTTTATCCGCTAGAAATGCCGACGATGTGGGAGAGAGTCTATTATCTCAAGAGATTCCCTCATTACTCTCCCAAAAAAGTTTTATTTATTTCATCCCTTGCTCAAGCTAGGATGCCCAAGCAACGTCTTCTTGCATTTAATGGGTTTTCTTCTAACTAACCAAATGAGAGAGGGTATGGGAGGTGTTGCTTCCTTTAAGAACATGCCCTTTGAGTTTAAATCACAAATTCAAACACCCGTATTTTTAACCAGTCAAGAAAATTGGAGTTCAACATAAGAAAAATTGTATTTCCTTCAATAATTTAAGTGCCAAATGATACCACAGAGGCAAGTAACGGCTTTAGCATAAAATCATGGAATTTATAGATATAATTGTTTATAACAATATATTCATACCACAAACTAGAGATCCATGGAACTAAGAGATGAGCTTAGGATCCCCATGGCATTTTCAATAAGAAAAACTAGCATTCAACAATGGTTTGGACAAGCTAACCAATCCTAGAGGTAGTTATAAGCCCACATTCCCACAACTGGCAAAAGCCACAAGCATATTTTAGTATAATGAAGGTTCTTGATTCAAAATTATATGCATTCTAAGTGACTATCCAAACCAGAGAGAAGATGGAAATACATGCACATTACAATCAATGGGTAAATTCAAGTGCGTAGATGACTATGAACCTACAACAACCAATTACACCATGGATTCCAATTAAACATTAAATTCTAAGATTTTGTTTGAAGGTACAGGGAATGAGAATGATATCTCTCATTCCCTCACTTCATTAAATCTGGATTAGTATTTCATGAGATCGTGTTATTTAAACATATATTATGAGACTCCAAACAATCATGAAACATTTTTGAAAAATAAGTGAAGCACTACTACAATCTATGTATGTGTGCATTATAAAAAAAAATGTCAAAATTGAATAGTTAACAATGAAAACAATGGAGTTAAGGGCAACAGGAGCAGGTTGTAATATCGTTGAACCTGAAGGAAAAACATTGATGTACTATGCATTGGAGCTAGGAAATGTTTCTAATTATATTATCGAAGCCTACTCTCTATGAATGGGATGAAGCCTCACAAAGGAGATAGGAATCCAAAACCTTTTGATTATGGGAGACTCGATGCTCATAATTAGGACCATAGAAAATAGAAAAGGAGTGGGGGACAATGCCTTAAACTCCTTTCTCTTGAGAATTAGATGTTTGGCTTCTAGTTTTGAAGGAATTTCCTTTCTCCACATTAAGTATGAAATCAATAGTATGGCGGACCATTGGGAAAAAATAGCTTCTCATTTAAATGTGAAAACCCTAGTTAAAAATGTGGTGGTGCCATCCTCCCACATCCCATAACCATGTTCGTTTCCACTTGTACTTGTTTTCTAAGACACAACACTGAAATCATGTATCATGGAGCACAATCACTGGGTATTTACACCTGCGCACTTGAATTGTAGTCGGCCTCGAGCGGGTATTGAATGCATTATGTGTGGGCAAGCCATGAAATGTGGGAATAAACCTTCGATGGAGGTGAGACTATGTGTTTCATGTCTGGTTGTAAGGATGGTGCATCATCTTTGGAGGGACTGGGTTGATGTCTCTCAAATTGTGGTTGTCTCGAAGCTCAAGACCCATGGAGCTAACACATTTCTGGACAAGAGAAATGAGGGCAAGCATCAAGTGGGAAATCTTGTAAACTTAATGTTGGTGGACACTTTGTTCTAGACTGACGACTCTTAGGTTAATCATATTCCTACCATCCTTACCTCTCACTTTACTTTATCAACAAGAAACAATTTAGGAAATAGTCTCAATTAAAAGTCTAGTAGAGCTGGTGTGGGATTTTTATCTCTATCGGTACTGTTTGGAGCTAGGGGGGATAGTTTTTAGTGGAAAGTTTATTTCTTTGTGTATCACTATTCAATAGAAGAAATGGGTGACATTTGCGATAAAGACATTAAGAAAACTCTTCAGAAGCATGAAGAGACTCTGCAGGCTATCAACCAAGATTGTCATGGTTTGAGTGAAAAAATCTCTAAATTGGAACTTGTTTTATTCGGGAAGGTGGCAGACATACTAGAATTGCTTCAGCTTCAGATGGGGAGGATCAATGCCTTAGAGATAGATAGATTTCATAGTATGAGTATACCCCAACACGTGGATACCTCATCTAGGGATTCAAACAACCTTGACTCTGTCAATTCCTTCCATTTAATCCCTAGAGAGGAAGATTCGGGGGGTCATCCTTTTGATCCCATGGAAATTGAAGAACAAGTCACCCTCTCCTCTGTTGCATGGAAGGAGGATGAAATTGGCAATTTACTTCGGTAATCCACATATTTTTATGTAATTGTGCTTCTCAATCAGTTTGTAAAAATTACCGTAAGCAAGAATGTCTAGAAGTCTAGTTTAGAACAATCAGTTTTTGCTCAAATATCTAGTATAGACTCAGATATCCAAAGAGACTCTCCTGGAATTTTGGATGCATCCTCCATAGCTATGTATCTCTTTTTTATATAATATTTTTTTTTTGTCTTTGTTAAAAAAAAACAATCAAAACATTGGAGTTCCCTAACAATACTATTTGGACTATTTTCTAAAAACCACGCAAAAAACTAACCCATATTCATATTTTTAAATAACTCTACCACATAGAAGGATTTGGTTCTTTAACCATCATTAACACTAACCTATCTCTCATCTAGCCATAGAAATCATACTTACAACCAACATGTAGATTCATACACAATCTCATTTTTTAGTAGAAGACAATTACAATCAAGGTAACCAAAAATTCATCCAAGTTAGCATAGTAAACATATCACCAAAATCAATTTTTTGAGCTAATGAAATAAATTACAACAAATAAGAAAACTACCAAAGAATCTACATGAATTTCTAAATTGAATTCACTCGTTAATCTACTACTCCATGCTTCTTGCTCTAATATTTGCTCCAATCCTCTTACTCCATGCCTTGCCAAAACATTTCCAATTGAATTACCACCCCAACATTCTCAAGGTACTCTCCTACCCTTGAGCCCCATCGAGCTGCAAGAACTACCAAAGGAGTAACATAAGAGATGGTTTTCCTTAGCCCTACCACCTAAATTATGCAAGAATGTGGATCCCCAACCACATGAATAACAAGGAAAGAATTAGAGCCCTAGCACAACTTTGTTACTCTAACATCATCTCCATCAAAATAACATTAGGAAAACCATCCAAGACGAGGAGATTTTATAGCCCTCCCATCTTCCTTTTATAACTTTTATACATATGCCACCTAATTCCCTGTGCAAAATTTTATGTTATTTCATAAAATACAATAAATTGTCAATTGGGTTTAGCTTGGGTGGTTGGGAGGAATAATTGTTATCTTCCCCGCCTAAGTTTGATTCCCGCAAGTGACATGTTGAACTATAACAAGTATATTTTTATAATGGCTTGGAGCCCTAATGTTGATTGGCCTTGTTCCCTAAAGATTCTAGGGTTTGCCCTTGGTACCAACCTTCCAATGAGGGGAAGTACTCGGGGGTTTTCCCAAGGCCTTGTAACTTGGAAAAAAAATACAATAAACCTATTATTCATCACCCGTGCAATATGTTACTCATGTCCGTGCCCAAAATTCAACTACAAGTGGAAAGCACAAAAAAAAACATTTTCCAAATTAATAATACACACTTTTCTATAAAACAACTTATTTCCATGTGTGTGCTAAATGTTCTTAATTCTTGCATTCCTTAGATTTTTTTACATGTGGTACTTGCATTTCTTAGATAAAATCAAATGCATAACTATATTCAATAATGTCACCCTCTAGGTGTATGCTAGTATGCGTAATTTGCAATGGAGGGGTAAGGGTCATTGATACCAGGGGTGAGGCCTCTGCACTTTGAACCTACTAGTTGCCAAGGGTGAGACTTTTTCACTCCAATCCATTGGCGATGGTGAGAGTCTAATGGTTGACTGAGGAATAAGGACTTTACATCCTTAACAAGCGCCCTTAGCAATTTTGTATAGTGATGTAATGTACTGAACCCCTTCTATACTAATGTCAAAAGGATGGGGTGCTCCAAAAAATACATGTTTCTCCATTCATGCATTCTAAGGGGGAACTAATTGATGCAATGATAATTAATTTAAACTATGAGCTAATACAATGATATGCAATGCTTATCCAAATTCAATTCCAATGATATGCACATATATAGATTCAAAGAGACTTATAATGCATTTCAAAAGGAATTAAAAAACATGTTAATTTTCCCAATTACTCATTATCATCAATTAACTCATAACATAAATAGATAATAGAGATGAACAACAACCATAACAAGAGTAATACTCATCTTATCTAGAATTTTTACACCAATTAGTTGCAAACGAAGAACATTCCACCCAATCATAAGCGCTCTATTGTAGAGGCCAACCTTGAGCCAAGGCTATGAATCCACAAGGGAGAAGTTCTACAAATTGGTTCTAATTTCTCTTACTCATCCCAATTCCTAAGTTCTTAATACAAAACTAACACTACAACTTTAACCCGAGTACAAAAATCCTATTCCAACCAATGAAATCCTCCTCCTCAACATACACAACTCAAGGAAACGGGATCCCCTTCTCTTTCATGCAATCCCTCGAGTTATTTGTGTTCCCTGTAATGCTCTAGTGCAAACTGGCCAAGGAATCTCCACTGCTAAGAACCAAGGATTTCCAAATGTGTGGCTTATCTCTTCCTCAACAATCACCAATGTTTCTAGTCATGATCCAACATGTTTATGGCAACAACTTTGAAAATGCATGGAAGTAAAGGTATGGTAGCTTCGAAACATTGGAGAATAAATCAAGAGAGTAATGAATGAGGAAGAAACTTGCATGACGAAAGTCCTAAGTCATATTGCATGTTAATAAGAGACTGCATGTCTCCATAAGAAGTACACACATCCTTCTTTTGGGACAACAAATCTCAAGGTTGGTGAATAATTAATGAGCATAGAAAAAGGTTAGAGAACTTAGGATAAAGCATAGGAAACAATTAAATATTCTTGCTTTTATCTTCACTTAAGCCCCCTTTCTTCCTGTCGCATGGACTCATAGCCCCCTATCGTAACCTTCTTCACTTGCAGCTATGTAGTGATCTTTTATTATATTCACAATATACTTACTTACAAGCCAATGGTCATAATTTATTTAGAATACACATGTCCATTCTTATATTCAATTCATTATTACATACACATTCATAATCTAGGGATCAAAACTAGGGGTTGTAGGCAACCTCCATGGCCCCGCAACATCATCGACCCTCTAGCTCATAGAAAAGGGAGTTGTCTTGGGTAAGCATGTTACCTTACCTAGGGTAGTTATGTTACCTCTACCCTTCCCTGATATACCATATATTTTCTCCCCTTCGACATCCTCACCCATACAATAGCTAGTTGGTAAGGCACGACCCTTATTCCTACACACATCTAGGAACATACTATTAAACAAAATTTCCCTGATGATCATAAAACAACTATAATCATATACCATTTATATAAGTTAAATCAAGACCTCAAGTCTCTTGACCCCTATCTTAGATCCTTATATTTGATTCCTCTCTCAAAGTCCAAAGACACATGTTAAATCTCCTTGTCACATTAAGCTAAATATGGCATTAGGACATGCTAAATATCCTTAAAATGTATACTAATGCCATATTTTCCAACCACATCCTTAAGGTGATCATAACTAGAATACATTTCATATTGCTCCATGCAATGCAACTAAAATCCAAAACACATCACTATCCATAGAAACCCAACACAACATGATTCATACAAAAGCCACATCAATATATCACATCCATCACATGTTAATGCCACAAGATCAAGGCACAACAACCACGTCATAATCCACACCATTACATCAACAACATGTCATTAGTCATCATATATGCAAATCATAGCATTATCGTTCTATGCATACTAAGTAATTTCCTACTCAAGAAATTCAATCAAGATTCTTAAAATCTCCATATATACATATAGTAGATTGTACAAAGTACACAATGATGCATATAAATCATAACACAATATGTCTTCAAGTCTCAAATACAAAATGGGTCATTCTTCCTTTTGAGGGTTGACCTCCAAGTCATCAGTAAAATCATGGTCAATCAAAATGGAGCATTACATACTTCTCCTCTTTAGGAAACTTCATCCTAAAGTTGTTATGAAAACAAATAAAAACTCTAAGCCATAATATTTGCATCTATTGCATAGCATCTATGTTATTATAACTAACAAATCCAACACAAAACAATATTATATTTGTATTTAAGGAGACATTCCTATCGACAAATGCAAACAACAAATACAAAGAGATGCAAGAATATTATAAGAGTCTACAATAAACATGTCTAACAATCAACAACAAATACAAAGAGATGCAAGAATATTATAAGAGTCTACAATAAACATGTCTAACAATCATTCAAAAAAGTAGGAGCATTCCACAACAAGTTAGCACATAACTATGAATCCTTTATATGTTATTATAACTAACAAATCCAACACAAAACAATATTATATTTGTATTTAAGGAGACATTCCTATCGACAAATGCAAACAACAAATACAAAGAGATGCAAGAATATTATAAGAGTCTACAATAAACATGTCTAACAATCATTCAAAAAAATAGGACCATTCCACAACAAGTTCTCACATAACTATGAATCCTTTATCATAAACAACATCAAACTTTAATCAAAATAATTTCTCATGATTGAACTTTCCACAAGTCCCAAGATCATATCTCTATTATGAGTCACACAACTAGCGAGACTTCGAGCAAAATAAACTTATTTGGATGTTGAAACATGAAACAATAGTCACATGTCCATTTTCTAAGTGCATATTTAAGCTTAGATTCATCCACAAAACATTCTTTGTAATAAAATGAATCATTGATTAACAATCCAAATCATGGCTACAAATGTATTCATCCATATGAACTCAACATTCCCATTCTTACCAACAACCAAATGAATTAAAGGTCTTGCAAAGACTCATAACTTTGTGAACTTTGAATGAAATCATCACAAACATTCAAAACAACCACAAGTCCACTCAATATCAACTTCATCTCCCATATATGGTTTTCATAACAACTTAAATTTTTTCAATGAACAAGCTAGATTCAAGAAACAAGTGCAACTCAATGTTTTTATCTCAACCTAATGGGTTTAATAATCATTCATTGTGCTCTTTATATTAACACAAGTACTCAACTACTCTCAACTATTACAAGTTGAATAATGCATTAACCATAGTCAATAGTCAACAACTAGTAGTCAACACTAATAACAACCATGATCCAAAGCTTGTGAATTTCATTATGCAATGCAATTCCCAACAACCAACATTATCTCACATGGAATTTATCTCATACTTTTGGACCAACTCTCTACAAGCTTCCAATGCTACAATGCTACTAATAATCATGTAATAAGAAGAAATGCAAGACAAGCAATGGTTCTACTCATGCATCTTCAATTTGTCCATCCAAATCAAGACTTTTACTTAAGCCTAAACATACTTAGGCCTCCACTTTGCAGAATTAACATGAATATTCTTATCAACAAATACACTCCTCGTTTGTTGCTCTCAATGACATTATAGCATGTATTATCATATAATGCATATTCTTTGTAAGTACTCTATTATACCATGAATGTTCTACATATCAAATGACAATTATACGAGTTCACATAGTTTGCCAAGTATTTACTATACTACATGAAACAATCCAATGGAGCCAAATTCACTGACATAATGAGATGTCATTAAAACAAATCAACAAAAACATTATAGAAAAACTTTTTTTTTAGGAACAAGTAAACGATGAAGGACAAATTCTTTATCAAATTTAAATTTGCCAATAAACTATAATGATTAATAACACTTGCATTGTCATCAATACAATTACCAAATCCATACCATCACATGTAATTTGAATGTAATATATCCATCAACATTGCATTCAATATGGGATCTATCCACAATATTGCATTATGTATGTTATTCCATTAATACAATTGCATCCACTTTTCCTTACCTCCTTTTCTTGGAATCATGAAAATATAATCATAGATTATGCTTCAATCCATCAAACTTACATGAACAATAGTATACTACATTTCTGCATTTTTAAATCATTCACTTCAAAACCCAAAATGGCTTCCATGCTAATAAAACAAACCAAGGAAACAACCCATGATTAATATCTATAATAATGACTCAAGAATGTAAAAAAAAAACTTCAGCCCGGGCTTATACTTTTGGTTAACCCAAAAGACATCAAGCAAAGTAAATATTTGTAACACAACAAGGCCATTGGTTCCAAGATTTAAAAATCAAAACAAATTATTGTTTGAAGTAAATGATTTTCATTAAGAAGCTTGAGGTAAATGATTTTCAATAAGAAGCTAAAATACAACAAACCACATGCACTTCAGAAGCATCAAATCACTTTTTCATAGCTTCTTTGATGTTTGGAGATGCTTGCCACAAGAAAGCCATAAAACCCAACTCGATTTGTTAGCCATAAAACCCAAATCGATTTGATTTAACAAGAGATATAAGTAACCCGAATTGGAAATCAAACCAAGTGTAACAAATTTATTTATTTATTTAAGAGAAGTAATGTTAACAAATCAATTTATTTAAAAGAAGTAATGTTATTAAAGTTGGCCCACATGGGTAGCATTTACCCATACTATAATTTGTTACCTACACTAATTTGTTTTGTTTTATGAAGGCTTAAAAATCATGGTTATTTTTTTTATTAAATGAATGGCAATTCAAGCAAGCTAAACATGACATAATTTACTCAGGGTGACTGGAGCCTATAAGTCGCGAAAATATTTTGATCATTAAGGATATTCATCAAACTAAATGCACACATATGCATTTGGGTAAGTTCACAAAAAATTGTGTTTCTTGGTAGCATAAAGAACCTTGAATGGCTTACTACAAGCCTTGTAACTTGCCCCAATGCAATGCCAAACTGCTTTTAGAGATTCCAGGTAGTGGTCCAATGCTCATGTGTAAAGGAGTTTGATCAAGAAGGCACACAATACTATTTCAAAAGTTAAAATATGAATAGTTGGACATATGGGCAACATATTGCCATGCCCAAAGTGATGTTTAAGGCAAAAAATAAGTATGGAATGGCATGCATAGAGAGACATTCTTAAGGCTAAAGATACACACTTTCTTTCAAGGAAATTAAGCCACAAAATAGAACCAAAGATGGCAGCTATCTAGCTTGCCCAGAACAAATTAAACAAGAGGAAAATTTCTAAAATATATGGAAAGATATTGAGGAATTTACTTGTCCATGAAGTCTCTTCCATGCATATTCCAAATCAATTTACCAAGAACTAATGTATTCAACAAAATCAAGCCCACAATGGCCACAATTTTGTTTCCCACGCATATATTTGGTGAAACCATTACTCCAAATCACATGTTCTTATAAGTTGTGAACATTAAAACTCCAAGAGATTAACCCTTTTTTTACTACCTTCCTCTTTTCATAGAATGTCCACTATTCCATCATATGTCCTATAAGCCTATGGAAACAAGCACAACTTTATTTCCAAGTTCACATAGAGACCACTTTCACATTTCCAAGCTCACACTAACCCCATTATTAAACTCAATCATAAAATTTCAAAACCCAAAAGGACTCCACTCTTTTTACACAAGTCAAAACCCAAAAAAATGAGCAAACTACCATAATTTTTTCTTATCTCAAACCCATTCAACACACACAAGTTCTTTCATTGATTATACACAAAATAAAAAATAAAAAAATCTAAGTTTTGTTATGCACTGATAATTATTTATTTTCCACATCATGGATTCAAAGATGGTTCATAATTTCATTATTAAAGAAAAATCAAACTAATAAAAAGTCTCACAAACTTCTACACAACAACACATCACAATCATAAATACAACCCTTTACTTTCAACTTGTTACTAGCTTCCCAACACGATTCATATTAATATAATATCTTTGCATGTAGAATTACTCAACCAATCAACAATGAAGACAAGTGAATAACCTCATCCATACCCATGGATCATTACTTTGATATCATTCACATTTTGTTGTGTGCAAAGTTAAAGCCTCAAGTAAAATCAACAAGTGACAAATCCAAGTTAAGGTACAATGCTTGCAAGCCCAAGTTAAGGTACAATGCTTGCAAGCTCATCAATATCGCTTATTCATTAAAAAAAAAAAGCATTCATCTAAACTTTCACTACTATAACTTGCCCATGACTTCATAACATTTGAAGTAGCATGCATAAAAGTTACTCTCTAGTGAGAGCCTAAACATACTACTTGTGTCAATTAAAGAAGCTTTAACTTTGTCCGCAAAGTACTTTTTCAAGGAAGAGCACACAAAGTAAACCAACTTGGAATCTTAACATAAGTCATTCTCCTTTTTACATTGAAAAAGGCATTCACCTTTCATGATAAGACACATAATTCACAAAAACGACCCAATATCTTTTAAGCATTTGATTTAACGTAGGGTTTACTTTACATATGAACAATGAGATGTCGATACAAGAATGCACATATGAAATCAATTCTAAATTAGACAACTTGTTCAAGAGGGTTGCAAACTGCATCCTCGATTTCATGTTTGTCACAACAAGCTTGAAAGAATTTGCTAGATTCCCATAATTAAATACAAGCTTAGCAATATTATAAAGGAATTAATGCCCTTTTCAATATGCACCAAAACTCAATCAATGTATCCCATGCATATAAGAAACTAAGATTTATTTAAGTAATAAACAAGCATGCAAATCCATAATGCTTTAGAACTAGGACTCGTAATCAACACTTAATGATAATGAAATATGCATATCTAAAGGTCCTAGTCTTTGAACTAGCTCTAATACCACAACGTAGCACCCTTTTTACTATCAACACATCCCATTGGTATCTCTTCTTTTTTTAATAATAATGTTTGATCTCGTCGTTAGCCCCTTATACAACACTCTATATTATGAATAAGAGATTATTAAAAGTTCAATGCTCAGAGGAAGTATGTATAATCTCAAAAGTTGCCACCATATTAGATTCATGGAGCATGATTCATAACATTCCTAGTATCATTTAATGTTGAGATTGGACGACATCTCAACATATTCTCTTTCTTGTAAATTTTGGTCATAGCAAGTGACCATGCAAATATAAATTTCTAATGTCCAATAAGGTGGTTATCAATGATACGTAACTTCTCAAGGGTGATTATAGGTTAAGCTTTATCACAATTGCATTATGGCAATGAGGTTATAAGAATTCCTCCATTTTTCCCTAAAGTTGTCAAAGTTTCAAACCAATACATGTGGGTTTCAGGCCATTCATAGGTATCTCAATGTGATTTATCGTAGAAGGTAATGAACAACCTGCATAAGTGGTTTCTTATATTGTCGTTTCATTGCAATCATGGTGAGCATCATAATGATAGTGAGTATCATGCCCAACTAAGTCATCAACATGGTAGGCCTTTACTTGACCTAATAACTATGTCTACCTTGCTTCACAAAAGCTAATGACCAATCCATATCTCAAGTTGACACATTTTTGTATCATCGTAAAACCACAATCCATTTAAAGCTACTACCCATCAAACTTTCTCCAACAATCACAAAGTATCAATAAGCAATGGACAATGCAAACACTCAACTGGCAAGACTCACATCAAGTGTACTCTTTATAGTGGCCAAACAAAAAATGATAAACATAATCTATGTAACAGGGCTGCCAACAAGGTATACTTCAACAATTAATTAAGACATTTAAGGTTTAAGCTATAGTCACAAATACAACAATAACACTTACAATTGGGCTTGCAATCATACATTCATGGTAATGCAATTAACTTCAATGCTTTCATATAATGGATACTAAGGATATGTTTTCCATTGTTATAACCTGGCTAATTGCATGATGCAAGAGCTTGGCATTCAACTTGTACATTTATGGCATTGGCACTTAACTAGCAGTAGTTCACAAGGTACATAATTGCAACATATATAAACTATTTGGAACATTCTTCATGAAAAAGTTTACATTGAATGTGGTTAACTGATCAACAAAAAAACTTTACATTGAACAATGGTTAACTAATCAACAAACCTTGTTAATAGGTTATACCTACAACCACATCCCTAAATTGCAGCAAGAGGTGGAATGGGAAATGGACCAAATATATACATGCACATAACAACACTTTATCTAGGTGGGAAATTCAACCATACACCCACAATAAAAATAGTAATGTTGGCAACAAAAACATAATCTGAACATTAAAAAGAGCACATATAAACCATAGAGGTATTCAATATTGTGATGGTTAACCGACTTCCCAATGGTAGATTTGCATTCCCAACTATTTGGATAAATTTATTGGCATCACCTACCACACTTGTCATAGTTTTAACAATGCAAAGAACATATCCATGGTGCATATTCACATTTATAGTGACCTAATATGAATAATCAATAATTATATACATGCCCACTACCACATATCTTACACCGACAAAGATATGTACAAGATTGGTTGTAAGAGGATGCCCACGATTTTACCAAATACATGCAACAATTTATACAATTGGGCACTTAAGCTTAAACACACACAACCGTCAACAATCTTGCTCACCCTACCTAGAAAAAGGGATGGGTATCTAAAACTCATACCTATAAAAAGAATATGATCGCAAGCATCCACCACATATAATCTGCAACATGACACTCTCATACAACAATAAAAATAACCCCAACCACATGAAGGAAAGACCAATCAAGGCCTATCTCGTTGAGGAATTTTTACAAACACTTTGCACCTATATAAGTAAATGGCAGTTGACACAATTTTTATATACAAGAGCATGCGTACCTTTTTCACTTGTTTGGAAAAATGTTTTGGCATGGGAGCATGGGATTTCTTGTGTGAACACTTAGGATCTTTTTAGTGGTTACGAGGGCATGAAGATGGTGAGTATTTATTGCTAGAATTTCCCATGATGGTGGAGAGAGGCCTTAGGATTGAAAGTTTCTCTCACTACTCTCCCAATTTTGTTTTGTATGCTACAACCCTTGCCCAAGCTTGGACTCCTCTACAAGGTCACCTTGCATATGAAGGGATTTTCTTCTAGCTACCAAGGTGAGAGAGGGTATGGGAGAGGATGTTGCTACCCTTAGAAACAGACCCATTGGGTTAAATCACATTAACCAATCAAGCCAATTTGAGTTCAACATGAAAAAAAGTGTTGTTTCGTTAAAGAAATCAAGTGCCAATTGATACCACAAATACAAGTAATCATTTTAACAAAAAATTCATGGAAGTCCTAGATATAATTGTTTATAACAATAGAGTCATGGCACTAAGAGCTTACCTTGGGTTGCCCGTAGCATTTTCAATAATTAATTTGATAAGAATTCAATGGTGGTTTAAGCTAGTTGACCAAATCCATAGAGGGTTATAAAGACACATACACACAACTAGAAAAAGCCACATGCATATTTTAGCAACATGAAGGTTCTCGATTTCAAAACAATATGCATTTTAAGAAATTTCCCAAGCGAAAGAGAAGATGACAATAAATGCACAACACCACAATAGATGGTGAAAACACAGTTATTGGCTTGACGAGAACCTTCAAGAGTGCTCTTTTTTTATAGGTTGCATTTAGTGGTTGTTTTTACCCCTGTTTCAAAAAGTGATGCAACTAATAGCACCCTTTTTCTTTTCGAGGTTAAAATTACAAACTTATGCAACCATGGCCTTAACAACCTTATAATGTTGTTAATCAAAACCTTAAAACTTACCTCAAAATCGAAAAGTGGTGCTACCAACAATGCCTTTTTTCGGGGGGTTAAAATTACAACTTGTTTAACACCATGGCCTTAAAAACCAATATCGTGAAACCAAAATCATAAAATCAACCCCCCAAATTGAAAAGTAGTGCTACCAGTGGCAGCGTCCTCTTTTTTCGATGTTGAAATTGTAACTTTTTAAAACCATGGTCTTGACAATTGGTATTATTATAGCCAAAATCCTAAAATCAACCCCTCATTGCAAACTTTGTTGAATGAGCTTCCCAACTGACTTAATGATTCAAAAATTAAAGACCATATGAAAACATTATTTTCAATAGGGTAATCCAATACCCTTTCTAAAAATTGAATTTTCACTTTTTAAAATTTAAAATTTAATCTCATTAGCTCATGACTATGCAATGCATAAAACAAAAATAAAAGAAGAAATTCATCCCAAAGAGTCAACCTCCCTTTAAACTCCTAAATAACTTAAAAAATGACTTTTCCCTCATTAACCTCATTAGTTCATGACTATAAAATAAAAATAGAATAAAAAATGCATCCCAAAGAATCAAACTCCCTTTAAACTCCTAAATAGCTAAAAAGTAACTTTTCAGTTTTTAAAATTTAGTCTCGTTAATTCATGACTATAAAATGCATAAAACAAAATAAGAGAAGAAATTAATACGAGAGAGTCAAACTCCCTTTAAACTCCTTTGGATCCAGAGGGAGGTAGGGTATGTATACCTTCCTAGACTTTACCAGTCAAATCGTTGGAAAGAGGGGGTCCCTTGTCCCACAAACAAGGGGGTCTCATACACCAATTTGGTGTCTAACTTGGTCCTGACCTTAAACATCATTATCATTATTATTATTATTATTATTATTATTATTATTATTATTATTATTAAAGCAAGACATAACTTTTACAAAAATTCTTTAACCACTTTTTTATTCATTTCAATGTCTATTTAAACAACACATGCCCCTTTTTAAGAAAAATCCTCATTTTCTCAATTGTTACACCAATTTGAAAAGGAAGGATATGCCCCAGGGGTTTTGGGCGATAAGGAATTTTTTTCCAAAGGATGATACTTCTTTTTGGTACAAATGTTTAATCCACCCTTCAAAGGGTTTTATTTGCACTTGCGTAGCTATGTAGTAAATTTCACTCCATGTGATCAAGGGATAAGAGATGGGTGTTTCCCTTAAATAATAAATCCAAGTCTCTTTCACATGTCGTTGGTCCTTCTTTCTTCTCCACCACTTCTCTTCTCTTCTAACTCATCAGACATATTTAAATTTTCAAATTAAGAGTTTTTAACTATTATGGGCATAAAATGAAAAACTATAAATACAATACATGGTCACAACCTTCTTTCCAATAAACTCAAAGATGCCTGGCCACCTTCCATCAACTTATATCTACACAAGAAATGGTGTAATAGCTAACAACTTCCAATCCTCACATTCACAACAAAATTTTGCCTTCTTCAAACAATTATTTTATTTTTTATGCCTACAAAAAGCATTTCCGATATAATATAATTCTCACATGGTCAATGTCAGTCGGCTGAGAGGAAATCAGTACCAGGAAGGGGGTCCCAATTCCCATAGTTGATACCCAAGAAGAAAAGCTCTTAGTTCCTCCTTGACACTAGAAATTTAGTGTAGAAGTGACCTCATAGTTTGTGGCATCAACAATTATAAATTTATAAATTTATTTGATGTTGAAAAATGGTATGATGGCCTTACAACCACCAACTCACCTCACCACTTTGATACAATATGGATATATAGGAGATGATGGCCCTTATGGACATTAATTATGAGCCTACCTTACACACTATCACTTCAGAATGAGCCCTACAAAATATATCAATCTATTTAAAGAAGATCGTGACAAAACAAGGGCTGCATGACAGCTTAGTCCCTGCCAAATAGATTTGGAATTGGAAATGAATAATCATTGGCCACATTCTTACTTTATTGTAGCTACCTATACTTATAGTTTGCAATGTTTTTTACAAATTCTTTTTTGATAATTAATTTTTTTTATTTTGAGATTTTTTTTAAACCCTTAACTTTCAAGTTTTAAGTATATGAATTAATTTAATACTTTTTATTAATTAAAATATAAACATTATTATATTAGTTAATTTGATATCTTTATTATTAATTTATATATAATTAAAACTATATATCATTATAGTAATTTAATTTCCACGTATTTTTACGTTTTAAGTATATGAATTAATTTAATACTTTTTATAAATAATTAATAAATATTCTTATGCATACTCACCCGAAATTACATAATAATTAATTAATATATGAAGTTTACGGTGAGTAAATGCCGACGACAATGACCCGACCCGTATGCCATGATTTCACACCACATATGTAGGCAAAGGCGAAGAAGGCTACTTTGGTACCGGCACGGGCCTCAATACTCGGTAAGGTACAAAGTAATTACTTGTGGAGTTAATGTTAAACATGGAAAAACGAGAAGGCAATCAGGCTTCAACCTAATCATAAATTATGCACCCAATATCCTTGTCAATAAATGCAGTCAACATTCTTGTCAAATTGGTAAATCCATTAATTGTGTAATTAATTTTATACATTGAATGACGTGAAGGCTGCAATAACATATCAATGATATTAGCCAATGAAATTTTAGAAAAATATGTTTTTTTTATTATTTAAAAAATATATATATTGATTTCCTATGTTACACATTGGATGTAGCACACAAATTAAAGTCAACAATAAATTAATATAGAGTCAAAGGCAAACTCATTGCTATAGTCCCAAGCCTTTGACAGGGACTAATAAGGATTGACTTACTAGAATGCATACTCATAAAAACATTTTATCACATGAATGAACATACAATAAGCAATCATTTATTTAATGCATTTATACTTGTACCTATTATATGAATGACTCATTAAATGACTTACATAAAATGATCACAAATGGGTATTATCCCAACAAAAGTAAATGGGTGCACATCACATTAACATGTATAAAGAGCATTGTTGAGTGCCAAAACATATCTTTATGACACCCTTGAACATGTCATGCGATCAAAGTCCCACGTCAATCCATCTAATGACCAAGAAAGGAACACATGTCACCTTTTCCCACCATCAAAACAATTTCAAACAAACAATTAATATAAGCAACCTTAAACCAAGCACAATCACAATATCCGTTATCTAGAAAGACAAGCCAATAAACACTACATAACAACCCAACAAATAGTTACACTTACAAAAGTGCCACCATTGATCACATAAATAAATGGATAGGTCTAAGATAACTAATTTGTCATATTTATTTATATGATAAAATACATTTTTTAAGTGTTTCATTTAAACTCAAGAGAAGCATTACAATTGGTCAAAGAGGTTGAGCCACACAAGTAACCCAATTGTGTGGAAAAAAACAACTTCTAAGGAACAAATCATTAAACACAACAACTTCCATTTGGATAAACTAATATGATGAGGGATACTCTTTTGTCAAAATCACTAAAGAATTACACCTAGTCCCACTTGTTTATTAAACCTCTATAGGTGGTGCGACATGTGTTACATACCAAAATGTCACACTTTAGTGTCGCACCTATTTACACCTATATGTTGCAAGTGTCATAAAGTGTTGTATGCACCTTACTAAGTGTCACATACGCTTTGTCAAGTGTCGTATGCACCTTACTATGTGTCACATGCACTTTACTAAGTGTCACAACACCTTGATGCCATGAAAGAACATTTGTCACAGTCCCTAGTCAGTGTAGAGGTGAAATATATCATATGAAGGTCAAAATACTATGTGCACGTGAATTATTCATTTTTATTGAAAAAAGGAAATTAATTTAGTGTGGCAATCCACCTCACATTTAGTTTCCTAATCTCAAGGAGAAGTTGAGAGTCTCATGGATGGTTGAGAGATTTTCTCAAACCAAAATCCTAATTTGATGGATCTTGAGAGATATTTCCTCCTTAAAATCCTTGAGATATATTTTCTCCCTAAAATCCTTGAGAGATATTTTCTCCCTAAACATCTTGGAGATCTCAATTTAGTGGATCTAGTGAGTGATCTTCTCCATGGTGGTTAAGCCTCCAAATCCTATATAATGAGGGCATTCTAAGGTGCAAGAGGAAGATTTTAGGTGTCAAACCTTTGATCCTAAAAGAAAGAATTCATTAAAGTATCAACATTTTGATCTCAATATTTTCATGCAAGGGTTCGACGAGGAGAGCTTGGAGAAGATTGCAACGACATCAACTTGATTTGTAAGTGTCTTCTTTTGGATTTCCATTAATATTAACTTGGCCTATTCCTTTCATTATGTTGTTTGTGAATTAGTATATGCTTAAGTCAAATCAAGTATAAATAGACCTGGTTTTTATCTAACGAAATCTAGTAGAAGTAGGAAGGTTTGATTGCCTCTTGTTTTGCAGGTCTCTTTGGTCGCTGAAGGATGAAGCAACAAGGAAAAACTTCGGGAAACAGGGGTGTCTTCCTCTTTCTATCTATAGGTTAATGAACTAGACCTATAAGGAAAGTAACCACCATTTTTTTACTTTTGTCTTTGGACCAAAGAAGGGGTCTTGGTCCAAAGGGGAGCTTAACCTGTCCACAGGGTAAGATTTCTCATAACAGAAAAATGGTGACTCCACTGGGGACTGGACTTTGACTTGTCTTTCCTTTGATTCATCTAAAACCTTTGTTTATGATTGGATCTTGTTTGTTTGATGCTTGATTCTGAGTTATTTCCCTTCCCTCTTCTTGATTGAAGAGTTTACAAAGTGATTGACCAAGTCTCTGCTGAGTTTTAGCTTTTGGAAGCCAGTTTTAAGCATTTTCAAAACCAACACTCCCCTGTAGTGGTTACCAGAGTGCCATTGGCTTGACTAGCGCTCCCCCTTTTCCTTCTAGGGTGTGCCATAGCGCTTTGTTCCTTTGGTAACAAGGGCGCTAGTCTCTTCTTTTAGGTGGATCCATGAAGTTCTGCTTTGTTTTTCTCAGTCTGTTGTTAAGAGGCTTTTAGCCCAAAGTATTTTGGTGTGTCTTTGACTTTGTTTTGACTGAGAAGTTGATATTCATCACTCATTTCATTTCCTTCTTTGAGTTTGCAAACTTCTCCTAGTTGTTCATCCTACCTTTCAGTTCTTTAATCTTCATCTCGCAAATTTTTCAAATTACTTGATTGTTTCAAAGTTTTCATCAACTAGAGTTTGCAAAGGTTGTTTGGTATTGAGCCATTTTTGTCTTCGTTGAAACATCTCGCTTTCTGAATGATTAAGACTCTCTTGTTTACCGCAACCCAACCTTGAATATTTATTCTTGCTGCTTGTTTTTTGAGGATTTTCAAGAGTGTTTGTCTTCTTTGTCCTTTACATCTTTTGAGTTCCTAATTGAACGAGTTGTGAAGTCCATTCTTACACTTGATTTCTTTTAGTTCTCATCAATTTTTGAGTGCACTTTGTTTGTTTTTTTGTTTTTTTTTGCCTCACATTTCTTTGTGTCAAACATTGATCTCTTTCATTTCACTTGAAAGTTAAGAAGCATAAAAGTTTGCATATCTCATTGCATACATAATCGAACAAAGAAATTTTTGCAGTCTTTAGGAAATTTGTTTTGGTAGATGTTTTGAAAGAGCTAGTTTTGCATGTGCATTTGGATTTCAGAAACATTTTCTTGGTAGTTTGGCATCATCTTGCTCCCATAAATTGAAAAGTTGCATAGTTTTAAGTGATTGCTTGTGTTAAGAAGAATATATATTTTTTTCCTTCCCATACATAGAATTCATCAAAAAGAAAGAATTGCATCTCATTCTTTTTCATTCTATTAGGGTCAAGTCTCACACATCATCAGTTTCATCTATGTGAACCTACTGAGTAAAAATCCATTAAATTCAACCACGCTCTAATAAAATCCACTAGACATTTTTGGTTTTTAGCACACCAAGAGTAGCATATGATTAGGGTCTTTAGACTAGGTAAAGTGAGTAAATCGTCCAAGACTACTAAACAGACTGTCGAACACTAAAGAGTGAACAAATCAAATTTTCGTATAAGCATAGTCGAGAACCCCCTCTAACAAAGGGGCTAAACACAAGGTCGCGTGCGGAAGAGAAACGAAGATTACCCCTCCAAAGCTTGACCAATCATAGTGGAAAGAGCATATACTGGGGGTTTTTCTTGAAGTGTCGTTGGTTTCATTTGGTCTCGCTGCTTCGTGAATATTGAATCCATTTTAGGTCCTTAGGACTTTTACCGGTCCACTTGTCTTCAGTCCTTTAGAAAAAATTTAGACTCTGATATCCTGCCCATACGTTCGGTCCCAACTGTCGACTATACCCGCCCGGAGGTTGATTGGGAGTTGGTAACCTTAGTGGCCTTTCCTAGGTATCTACAAAGGTGACTGTGGGGGGATTCCCACGGTATCTGGGGCAGACATTGTATCACACTTTAAATACCCTTGGAGGGTGATCTCGCGAAAGCAAGGGTTACTTGCACCGAGAAGGGTTGTTACGTGGAGGTCAAGGTAACTACTTCTCATTTCTTCATTGGTGGCTTGACATCCCATCTTTGGAAGATCCTTGAACTTACTGTTGCTTGGTTGATTGCTTTTACTTTTCTTAGGAGTGTGTTTATTTGATTTTCGCAGTCGGCCTTAGGATCGTTAAACTTTTTTGGTTCAAATATCCCACAATATACAATGTATGGATCTTGAAGTTCAGGAACCTCAACACAATGTTTCTTATGAAGTAATGATCGAAGATCAAACTTCTGAGACCGAGAGTGTAGCTCCGGGAATTGGCCAACACATAGAAGAACCAGTCACAACCTTCATAGAAATCCTTTCATCTTACGCGAATCCTCTTTTTACTGATCCACTCGGCCTACCACTCATTGATCCACCATCCACGGGATATACTAATGCCTATTCTTCTTACCGTTTACTAGTTAGTTCAGCCACTACAAAATCTTTTGGTATGAACTCGTCAATTTTTGGTTTTCCAGAAGGACTTCGGAATTTATCTTTATCCACAACTCATGTAGTTGATATTGTTGGTGTTTCTTTTTTACTGGGAACATCGGTGACCCAGGTAACCCCAACACAAACACTTGTGAATACATCTCCCTTCGCACATGGGTCAGGTACTATTATTGCTTCATTGTTTCCACATATGCACATGTCAAGTGCTTTACTTGGTCGTCCCATCAGTCAGATGGTTGGCAGTCAAGTCGTTCAGACAACCATGATTACACAAGCTACTCAGCCTCCATCTCAAACCTTACATATGAGTACATCCTACATTGGAGGTCAATCTTTAATGGGAGGCCAACCTTCAGCTGGGGGGAAACCTTCAACCATGGGGCAAACCCCTATGTGGGTGCAACATCAACACACACGGTGACAAGTCGCTCTTGCAAGCCCTTCTATCCCTACTACCACTGGCATGTATCCTGGACAACCATATCCAGGAGTTTTTTATCCTTTGTTGGGTCAACCCAATCTGGCGGACATTCCTCAACAAGGAACTTTTCCCTATCAATTCGTAAACCCCATGATTCCAACACAACATCCCCCTCAAACACAGTATGTGGTAGGTCCATCAGGTCAACCACAATACATGGGGCGACCATTAGGTCAATCACAGTATGTAGGAGGTCCATTTGTTCAATCACGGTACTTGGGTGGACAATCAAGAGAACCACCTTACATGGGTGGACAACCCGGGCAGTCACCGTACACGGAGGGACCTTTAGGTAAACCACCATACATGGGAGGACCATCTAGTTTTTTAATCTCGTTGCAACTTGGATATGGTCCTATTAGTGTTCCCATACCACATGGTTACCACTAGTACCCACACAATAACCGACAACTTCCATTTTTGGCTATGTTAGATCTGTTGCGTTTGACAAATGATCCCATTCAACATGCCCCGTTTTGGCCCTCCATCCCTGCCAAATTATCGTTCGACATCCTTAAATTCGACGAAAAACTTGGGGAATATCCTAACAATCATGTTATGACTTTTCGTTTATGGTGTTCTTCAAGCTCTTTGATGGATGACTCCATTCGTCTGAGATTTTTTTCAGATAACACTTACAAGTGCAACAACCAAATGGTATATTGAGTTGTCGCGTAACTCCTTTGTCAACTTTAATTCTCTTACCATGGATTTCCTGATGCATTTCAAGTTGCCTATACGGTATGAGACTGGTACAAAGATTTTGACCTCACTTCGACAATCCTCTTCCACCCACATATCTGATCATATTCATGAGTGGAGGTGACAAAGATGGTTTATTAAAGCTCCAATTCTGGACCAACTCCTCGCGGATTGGTTTACAAAGTCATTGTTGCCACCCATTACCCGTGATGTTGCCATGGGAGGTGTTGTTACTGAGGAGTAGGCTATCAATTGTGCTCAATATTTGGACTTGCTATATTCCAAGTCCGACACACTTTACAATTTGATGACTCATGCTCCTCGCCCGTCAAATGATCCGACAAGACCTTCTCTGGAACCAGGTTATGTTTCGAACACAAAAATTACTTCTGCTCCTACTCATACCTCTGAGGTGAATGCGGTCCAATCCACTTCATCTCAACAACCAGAAGGTAAGAAGAACAACAAGGGTAAATCCAAGAAATCTTCTAACCAACATGATACTACAACAATTTTTGATACTCAACCGAATAAGAAAGCTAAGTTTCCTTGCATGATTTGTATAGAGGACCACTACATGAAAGACTATCCTCGTTAAGAGGAAGTCAATAAATTTTTGAAGGTACCTCCCTAACCGCAATATTAACTGACCCTTTCCCAGTTCAACAACAACATCTGGTTGCACAAAATCTTGTCCCTCCCCAAGGGGGTAACGTAGGTCATTCCCACAATGAGGATGCTTCATGAAGCACCTCTCAGGTCTATATGTATAAGGAGCCAGTTAATTCAACAAACCGAGCAAAGACTTATGACACTCTTCCAAGTAATCATGCCAATGGAAAGGCTATCAATCAACCCTCCATGTCAACTCCTCCTCCATCTTCCACCCCTCTTCAAAATGAGAAGCCAATTTCTGACGCAGTGTTGCGCCCGCCCAAGGGCACAATTCAAGAAGCGACATTTAATCCAAGTGCCCACACCGCCCAAAACTACAATATTGTTGAAGACTTGGTGCAAATACCTTGTACTATGTCAGCCCTCGAAGTTCTATAGAATTGTCCAAATCAACATAGAACCATGTTGTCAACCATTGGAGTTACGGATCTAAAGGAATCAAATATGATTACGTTTAATCTAGACTATTTTAAGGCTAGGCTCTCCCACCACTTAGAATTCCAAATTCAAATTTTGATTGGTGGAAAGAACATCCATCACACTATTTTCGATGAAGGAGCCTCCACTTGTGTCATGTCTTTGCCTTGTTGGAGAGCCATTGGTTCTCCTAAACTTAACCAGTCTCCTACCACCCTTCAAGCGTTTGATGGACATCGTTTCCAACCTCACAGACTCTTGTAGTCTTTCACTGTGACAATGTCGGGTAAAACCATTTCGGTCAATATCGAAGTGGTTGATGCGCCCCTAGATTACTATTTGTTACTTGGTCATAGTTAGTTCTATGCGATGACTGCTGTCACATTTTCAATGTTTCATATTTTACAATTTCCTCATCAAGGGAAAATTTTCATTGTTGACCAACTTGACTATTGCACTCCAGATCTCCACAATTTTGCAGCGAATGATATCCCTTTTCTAGGTTCCAGTCTTGGGTATGAGTGTGTAGGAGTAGGTCTCCTTAAGGATTCCTCGCTCATGGGGATTTTTCTTTTACCTACTCCTGACACCCCGCAGGTTGCCACGTTAAATGTGATTTTGACTCACGTGCAACAATCCCTAGAATCACTTAATCCTTTGGTAGTACTTGGTCTTTACGAACATAGTTCATTGTCTCTGTCAAGCTCGTTAAAAAATGAAACAGACCCCCCTCCATCCGAATCGAGTCTGCCTTTGGATAAAAAACTTGAACCTTATTTTCCTCCGCCTAGTAAAAATATTCCTATTAGTAGCTAGACGCCTAAATGAGGAAAGAAGACGAGTCAACGAAAGAGACGACGCTTAGGGGGCAGGTCTCCAGCCTTTGGACATCATGCTGGAGAAAAACCACTAACTTCTACCACGTAGGCTAGGGGCAAAATACTTCTAGAGAGACACACTACTAGGAGTGATCCTCGCTTGGGGGTTGTTCCCATCGTAATGTAGTAGTATTTTCTAGAACGAGCTTAGTCTTTGTTCTTTCTTGTGCTCGTAAATGCATCAGAATAGGTTATTGATCTCGGTCTTTGTTCTTTCTCGTGCTTGTCAATACATGAAAATAGGTTACCGAGTATACTTTTATCTCTTTTTTGGACTCATGAAATCTATACGAAAAAAAAGAACTCTTTGGAGTCTCTTTTAAGATCTTCTTAGACTCCCTAAACATGAAAAGATTGTCGAGTGAGCTTGCTTCCTTTCACACTCGTTAAAAGGTTTTAAAGGGCATATTTCAAGTGGTAGTTTATCTCTTTTTCGGCCCCACAAGATTAATTACGAAAAAAGAATACTCTAGTCAAGCATGAGTATAAGATTTCTCCCTTGTATTGTTTTACACTTTTTTTGGGCTTGGGAGAGTAATTTATGAAAAAGTCACCCTTGAAGTCATCTTTAAGTTCTTTTTAGACTCTCTAAATGTGAAAAACCATCGAGTTTACTTTCTTTGGTCTCGTAAAATTATGCATTGAAGGACTTACGTGAGTCCAATCTCCAAAACCCACACAGGACCGAACCCCTCCTTCAGTTTCGTTAAACATATGTCAAGGGAATCATCGAAGATGAGCTATACTGAGCATCTGTTATCTTCCTCAAGCTCGTTAAAAAACAAAGAGGTACTCACCAATCATGGTGGGGGAAAATTGAAAGAAGTGGATCAAGTTTTTTGGAATCAATTATGGCAGCTATTGTTGTCGCCCTTGAACATGGCACCTGTTTCTGTCTCATCTTACAGTTGGGTAATTTGCTTGTCTCGGAGTCATACCAATTCCACGTGTCATTATACTTTTTCGTTCCAATCGAAGAGTTCTCTTATCGTCGTCACATTATGTTCTTGGTACTCGTTGAGTCAGAGCTGCCAAGTCATTTGTCGTGCCTCACAATGTTTAAGGGAAGTTTCATTCCAAACCAACCATCTATAGTATTACCAGTTTCCATTCTTGTGTCAGTCCATACTCATTTAATCCACCATCTCACATCACTTTCCTGTGTCAGTTTCATGTCGATGATAAGGGATACATCATGGCCCTCCTTCGATGAGTCTATTCATGTCGACTTCAACACATTATCCAGGAATTAGACTTAGAAACCAGTTAGTACATTGGGACCTACATGCCTCAATGACAAGCCTCCTCGCTTCCAACAATAGGTTTACACCATTGACCTCTGATCGGATGATTCCACGAATGTTCGACCTCGACTCACTTATTCACATTTGTTGGAATGTACTAAATGTACCTTGGGAATCATTGTCATCATTGGTGATTTCCCTCGCACTTGTTAATGGTATACCTGAATGACTAGTAATCAAGTGGTTTCTGCCATGTTCGATATCAAGTCATCTATTCGCATGGCTAGAATCGTACCATTTTGGGATCGGGACAATGACCCTGGGTTGGGCGCTCACTTTTTTATGTGCTTTTCCCAGGCTACGATGGACATCATTTAAGCATGCAAAATATTGCAGAACAATCACCACGCTAGCAATATTACTGATAAATATACTGTCACACAGTTCCACATTTTATTGATCTGTGGCTATGTTTTGTCTTCTCGTAGCTCCATTGTGTTTTTTTCGTGGCCGCGATCAGTTCATGTCATGGAGGTATGGATTCACTTTGTATCTCTGGTGGCCATATCCTTAGTCATTATTCTCATGGATCTGCAGTGTATGGGTCGACGAACATGCTTTGAGTCAACTCATATTTTGAGCATAGGTATGTCTCCCTCAAGAATGAAAACATATATTTATATTGTTTGATGGTTGTTTGTAGCTTCTGCTAGGTTCTCCTACTCCAACACCGTTGCATCGATTTTTGTAAAGTGTTTCGGCCATCAGTTTCTCTTTTGACCTCACACTTTAGGGGGCATATGTTACACACCAAAATGTCACACTCAAGTGTCGCACCTATTTACACCTAAGTGTCGCAAGTGTCGTAAAGTGTCATATGCACCTTATTAAGTGTTGCATGCACTTTGTCAAGTGTCGTATGCACCTTACTAAGTGTCACATGCACTTTACTAAGTGTCACAACGCCTTGACGCCATGAAAGAACATTTGTCACAATCCCTAGTTAGTTTGGAGGATAAATATATCATATGAAGGTCAAAATACTATGTGCACACGAATTGTTCATTTTTATTGAAAAAAGAAATTAATTTAGTGTGAGAATCCACCTCACATTTAGTTTCCTAATCTCAAGGAGAAGTTGAGAATATCATGGATGGTTGAGAGATTTTCTCAAACCAAATTCCTAATTTGGTGGATCTTGAGAGATATTTCCTCCTTAAAATCCTTGAGATACATTTTCTCCCTAAAATCCTTGAGAGATATTTTCTCCCTAAAAATCTTGGAGATCCCAATTTAGAGGATCTATTGAGTGATCTTCTCCATAGTGGTTAAGCCTCCAAATCCTATATAATGAGGGCATTCCAAGGTGAGAGAGAAATATTTTAGGTGTCAAACCTTTGATCATGGGAGAAAGAATTCATTGAAGTATCATAATTTTGATCTCAAGATTTTCATGCAAGGGTTGGATGGGGTGGGCTTGGAAAAGATTGCAACGACATCAACTTGATTTGTAAGTGCCTTCTTTTGGCTTTCCATTAATATTAACTTGGCCTATTCCTTTCATTATGTTGTTTATGATAACGTCTATGATTAAGTCAAATTGGGTATAGCTAGATATGATTTTAATCTAACGAAATCTAGTAGAAGTAGGAAGGTTTTCTTGCCTCTTGTTTTGCAGGTCTCCTTGGTCGCTGAAGGACGGAGCAACAAGGACAAACTTCGAGAAACCGATGCGTCTTCCTCTTTCTATCTATAGGTTAATGAACTAGATCTATAAGGAAAGTAGCAACCATTTATTTACTTTCGTCTTTGGACCAAAGAAGGGGTCTTGGTCCAAAGGGGAGCTTAACATGTCCGCACGGTAAGATTACTCATAACAACATGCCACAATCTTCACCACTGAACCACAAAGACATACAAAAATAAAGAGAGATAATTGTGTATGCAAATTGTTTAGTCAGTAAATTAATTGCATTATCATCATGAATAATATACACACTACTCCACCCTTGTAGGGTGCCATATTCTATATATCGAACCCCAAAACTCAAAGTGCACATCACCTTGCCTACTTTACAATGTTTATAAAAGTACATCCAACTTTTAAATCCTTTACACGGGTCTTGTGATTGTTGGGTTGACCTTTGTTACTCCCCCTCGACCCCCCCTCCTATCCTTATATGAGTCAAACTAGCAAACTTATTGGGGGTTAAAGGAGATTCCAATACCATTAATTTCTTTGCCTCATTAGCTAAGGTCAAAGAGATTTGTTCCGTTTACTGATTTCAATGATCTCATTCATGCCTCCCATTCTCATTCCCAAAGGTGTAATCACGTGAGGAAACTAATTGCCATGGGGATGGCTCTTGAGTCATAATAATATCCATATCTATATTGTCTTTCTAAGAGGTTTTTGGTTATTAGAGACAAAAAATGAAGGACTATAAATGTCATACATGGTCGCAACCATACTTATAATGAACTCAAAGACGTGTGGCTTCCCTCCTTTGACTTAAATCCATACAAGATATGGTGTAATATTAGAGAACTTCTAATCCTCGCATTTGGAAAACTTTTGTGCCTTTTTAAACAATTATTTTTATGTTTATGCATTCAAAAAGGAAATTCAACAAAGAGCTTTTGGCTCCTCCTTGACACTAGAAATTTAGTAGAGATGTTCTTGTAGTTTGTGCCATCAACATCTAAAAAAAAAAATTGATGTTGAAAAAAGGTATTGGCCTTACAACCACCCATAAAAGACAAGGATAATCTATAATAACAATAATACTCCAAGTGCAAAACAAAATGACTAATGCAATATGGTTTCACCATAACCTTCTCTTGCACTATAAACTTGTTGTCGATCCAAGTGCTTCAATGAGAATCACAAAGTACCCTTGGCTTGATCATCTCCAATTTGTTTTCTTGGCCTTAGTGATGCGTTGACAAAGAAGAACTTCTTCACACTAGGCTTTCAAGGAGCACGAGTCTAACATCATGAACCTATTACTCTAATATCAATAATTGAAAGAGACAGACTATAACCATAACATCAAAGACAAAAGTACCATAATTAGAAGAGACAAACTATAACCATAACATTAAAGGCAAAAATAGAGCAACAAGAAAATGAGATTTCTTTATACCTAAAATCCAACCTCACCACTTGATACAATATGGATATATAAGAGATGATGGCCTTTATGGACATTAATGGCAATCCTACATTATACTAATACCAATGCATAATTAGCTCCACAAAATATATCCAAAGGAGATGACCAAACAAATGATCGATTTACTATAATGCATATGCCTAAATACATCTACCTTTATGAGTGAACATGAAATAAGTCATAAATTTTTCAATGCATTTATACTTGCACCTATCATATGAATGATTCATTAAATAACTTAACAAAATTATCATAAATGGACATTATTCCAACAAAATGAAACCAATGCACATCACACTAACATGTATAGAGGTCATTTTTTGTGTGCCAAATCATATCTCTACATCCTTGTACATGTCAAGTGATCAAAATCCCATTTAATGACCAATAAAGAAACACATATCACCTTTTCCTAACATCTAAACAAATTCAAATAAACAATCAAAGACAAACAATCTTAAATCAAGCATAATCACTACACCCCCTTTATAGAGAGATAAAGTTTAATGTTCCTAGTTTCAACCCATAGATTGTATTGGACTAGATTACGTATGAAATGTAAATGATGTAAATATACTAGTATGGATTCTTAGTGAATATACTAGTATATATTCTTAGTGCAGAGCTCAAGGCCAAGGCCAAGGCCCAACTAGTGAATGACTAGGCATGTATCCTGTAAATATGCTAAAATGGACCATGTGATGGGCTTTTCACGATAGATGCAAGCTTTGTAAATATTAATCTTGAAAAATAATGTATAATGGCTTAGGTTGGCTGCTAAGAACACGCGAATGAGAGGGGTTATGATTCCACCAAAAGGGAAGAGGAAAGGGGGCTCGAGGGAAAATAAACCTCTATTTCCAAGTGTCAGCCTTATATCTCACCGATGTGCCTTAAATGAAGTCATCCACCTCCATTGACTCATTAAACCATTTATTGAATGCATGTAAAGAGGTTGGTGGGGAAATATCTCACATATATATGAAGTGTGGGTTGAGGACAATGTAAGAGTACCATGTTTCCTCTTATCAAAAGTAATATGGTCATGTGACACATAGACATCAAACCATTACCTAACAACTCAACAATTAGAAAAACAAAAAAATCACCACGAATTGCATAAATAAATGGATGGGTTTAAGATAACTAGTTTGCCATCCCCATTTATGTAATAACACACACTTTTTTTTTAATTATTAGGCGTTTCATTTAAGCTCGAGAGAAGCATTATAATTGGCCGAAAAGGTCGAGTAGCATAAGTGGCCCAGATCTACGAGAAAAATAACTATGAAGGGACACATCATTGAACACTTCCATTGGCTCAATTAATACAAGAAGGGAACATCACTTGATGTAATGATTTCTAAATGGTCATTAGTAAATGATGCTCATGGACTACTCCACCCTTTACAAGCTACATGAATAATTTACAAGCTACTCCACCCTTTTAGGGTGACATATTCCATATTTTGACCCTCATAACTCATATAATAGATCATAGGTTTGCTATACAATTTCAACCCTTCAATTATATCTAGGTAACTAACTACAAAGTTTATGTGATATAGGCCACATGTTGGCTCGACCACTTCACAATGTTTGTAGAATGAAATCTCACTTCTAAATCTCTTCATTGAGGCCTTGCAAGTTTTTGGGTTGCCCTTTGTTATCTGCCCCCCTCATCTCAATCCAATTAATAACCTTATTAGGGGTTGGAGGAAATTCTAACACCATTAATTACTTTGCATCATTGATAGAGGTCAAAGGGACTGATTCTTATTCTTGATTTGAGCTATCCCATTCATGCCTCCTCTTCCCCTTCCCAAAGGTATAATAAGGAGAAGAAACTAGTTGCTGAGGGGATGACCCCTGAGTCATAATAATATCCATATCTATATCAAGCTAGTGAGAGGGTTTGACTACTTGCTTAGTCTCCTCTTAAAGTTACTTGCTTAGTCTCTTCTTGAAACTTTTTTGTCCCACCCATCCATGTTTTGACACTAGGTCCTTCCACTATGAGGATTCAACATTCTTCCATTTTTTATCTTGATGATCTTTAACTTTCATCAACAAAGCTGCTACATGTTCATGTTCAAAATAGAGTCTACGATGGAAAACAATATGTTTAAAATCCAATGTTTGCATCCAATATATAGAAAATAGTTTAATAACAATAACCATTATCGAATACAGTTTCATGAAAATAAATATACTAAAATGCAGAACCAAATAATTGTGTATAAAATTTTGGTTATTTCTAAACCTAGAATAATGAGCATATGTACTTCCAATTTCAAAGGATCTTCCATGAAAAAACCTAGAATAATGAGCATATGTACTTCCAATTTCAAAGGATCTTCCATGAAAAAACCTAGAATAATGAGCATATGTACTTTCAATTTCAAAGGATCTTCCATGAAATTCACGTTCACAATGGGTCATATTAGTGATAATAATAATAAAATTTTGGTTATTTTTAAACCTAGTGAGACACCAAATTGGTGTATGAGGGACCCCCTTGTTTGTGGGACAAGGGACTCCCTCCGTTTGGTGTATGAGACCCCCTTGTTTGTGAGACAAGGGACCCCCTCCGCACAACATTTCACTACTAAAGTCTATAGAGGTGTACATACACTGCCCCCTATGAATTTGAACCTTTGACCTCCTAGGAGGAAACATATGTTCTTAACCATTAGATCCACTCAAAATATACATTCTCTTGAAAAAGACACTACCATATACTTTAACATACCATATACTTTAACATAGTTATAGTTATTTTTTATTATATAAAAGCACAAATTTTTTTGTTAAAGGGTTCGCAATGTACAAGAGGACAAAGCAAAACCCACAAAAAGATCCTGCTGAATTGAAGGAATTTTAAAGGGTTCGCAATGTACAAGAAGACAAGCAAAACCCATATAAACATCCCGCTGAATTGAAGGAATTTTAAACTTTTTCTGATATAAAAGCAAAAAGGAAAGAGAACGAAGGCAAATGTAAATGTTGTAGTTAAGAGAAACCAGGACTGGCAAATTTGGACAGACGTTAAACCCTTATCGTAAGAAGGCAAATGCGTTTCATCCAAAAGCAGCCATGGCTAGATGATTATAAATAATGCAAGTACTGGCCACGCCCGTAAAATCGCTAGTGACAGCTGAAGAACAGCGAGAGACTAAAATCGCTAGTGTCCGCTGAAGAACAACGAGAGATCAAGCATCGAATCCCGATGAAGGCCATTTACTTGTATTTGTTCATCGTAGCGGTAGGACTCATCCTCATCTGCAGGGGCCCTCGCGGATTCTCCGACCACAGTTTACACCGCCGAGTAGGGCCTGGCAGGCGCATCAAGCTCCGATCCTCTTTTTCAGTCTCCCACAACAACAGCAGCAATCATGAGCATGTCGCATTCGATCCCTTGATCGCCGAAATCGAACGCCGCAGAGACGACCGAGAGTGGGAAAGACATTATCTCGAGCAACAACAATGGCAGCACAAGCCGGCTCCCGCGGCCGAGTCTCAGCCGGAATGGGAAGAGTACATGAACGCAGAGGATTATGTCAATGACGAGGATCGCTTCAATGTCTCCTACAGGTTAATTACCTTATTTCCCAAAGTGGATGTCAACCCCGCCGACGGGTTTCTGAGTCTCCAGGAGCTTAAAGATTGGCATCTCGAGCAAGCGCTTAGGGAGGTTATGCACCGGACCGATCGAGAGATGGAAAAGTATGATAAAAATAAGGATGGTCTTGTTTCTTTCCAAGAGTATCACCCTCCATCTTGGGTTCAGGATTCAGGTATGCATTCTTTTATTATTCGCCAATGCAGAATTGTTACCATCAAATACTCTTTATGTCTACTAAAAGCCAACCCACACACCAGTCACCTAAATGCCGTGCTTTTCTTTTGAATTGGGTCGCAGGAAATCATAGAAAATGATACAGATCCAAGAAAATATGCCCCTGTTTTTATTCTTTTTCCATCCATTGCAAAAATAACTCTACGAGCTAAGAAAAATAATTACAACTATTGCAACGAAATAGTTGGGTGATTGGAACTCACCCACTAACCTCTCCAGGAGGAACACTACAATTTCGTCTTTGCCCAGCTTAAACCATCAATAATCACTGAATAGCAAAAAAGGTTAACTATTGGGCAGGAGCAAGATATTGCCAACTTCCCACCTAACCAGACCAATGAAGGAAGGATTAACCCAACTATCTTTACCTCCACCACTTATAGCATTCTAACCATAGATATCGACATTATAGCATTCTAACCATAGATATCGACACCGCCCTCCAACACGGGAGATTAAATCTCGTCGCTTTTGGTATGAAGTCTAGGAGGTTCATGTACATTATAATGCTCGCTTCTACTGTTAGAATTTAAGGGTAAAAAGTAGACTAGCTAGAAACAAAAATATCTTTTAATTTTCTTCACTACAGTAGATATAGATCAGCAAACTAAGCAAAAGTTTCTGAAGTAGTTTAAACACAAACATTACAATAGATCTGAACATCATGTGTAAACACCCCAAGCGAGATCTAAACATGAACTATTCTGATCAGCTTAAACCATCAATAATCACTGAATAGCAAAAAAGGTTAACTATTGGGCAGGAGCAAGATATTGCCAACTTCCCACCTAACTAGACCAATGAAGGAAGGATTAACTCAACTATCTTTACCTCCACCACTTATAGCATCCTAACCATAGATATCGACACCGCTCTCCAACACGGGAGATTAAATCTCGTCGCTTTGGGTATGAGGTCTAGGAGGTTCATGTACATTATAATGCTCGCTTCTACTGTTAGAATTTAAGGGAAAATCTAAAACAGAAATATCTTTTAATTTTCTTCACTACAGTAGATATAGATCAGCAAACTAAGCAAAAGTTTCTGAAGTAGTTTAAACACAGAAACATTACAATAGATCTGAACATGTAGTAAACAATTCTAAGCGAGATCTAAACATGAACTATTCTGATCATAAGCAATAAAATTCTGAACATCAGATCTTAAGCAATAAAATTCTGAACATCAGATCTGATAATAAACAATGTAATAATTGAACATTACCTCAAGTACAAATTTACCTTAGATGTTATGTTGCTGTCCACTTTTGATATGCTCAGAAATTGCTGTTAAAGGTCATGGATCAAAACCCTTAAGGGTTTGATCCCATCATGATCTTAAGTGAACAGATTGCCAAGAAGTACTCATAGATAAACACCCCAAAGACAAGATTACAAGCCCAAACAAAAGCTGTCCAACCTGTACTGTAGTGCTACAGCAAATTAGGGCTTGTCAAACCCTACAACAAAAAATGGTAAGCAGAGGTAGCAAGCAGGAGACAGCAATAAAAGCCAGCAGCAGCAACTGAGGAGGAATCAAGGGCTTCCTATGAGGCAGCGGCAGCCTTAGGGAATCCAACGACAGCTTAGAACGAAGCAAGGAGGAGGCCGCGGCACCTTCACCAACAAAAGAGAGGGCAGCGGCACCCTACTACTGCAAAGAGAGGGCAGCGGCACCCTGCCACAGCAAGGAGAGGGCAGTGGTACCCTACTACAGCAAGGAAAGGGGAGTGGCACCCTACCACAGCAAAGAAGAAGGCCACAAACCAGCAAGAAAAACCACAGCCTGCACTAGAGAGAAAACCATAGAGGTCACACCCACAAGAACAAACTGAAAAAGATAGCCGCAGAAATTCAGACCAAGAGAACAGTGTAAGGATGAATGAGTGTGTAAGAATGATAGAGGGGCAGGTTCCTTTTTATAGTCTAGGAAAGGGTTAGGGTTAGGTTTATTAAAAACCTAATAGTCAAAACAAATAATAATTAACATTTTAATTAATAAAAATATCAATTAAAAAGTCAAATAAGTCAAAGTGACTTATAAAAGACCAACACCACATCAAACAATAAGGGGAAAGAGATTCAAGGGGGGTCTTCTTCAATGGCAAACGTGTCCACATGAGTCTCATGATAACTTATAAGCTTTTATAATCACTACATTAGAGGAAACATCAATGATGTGGTCATGTCCATCTTCGTAGCTGCTCCTAGGTCTCATGGACCATCCCGAGAGAGAAGAAGAAAATCACACATCATCACATCTTGGTACTCAACCAAGAACCACCTGGTCCCATACCAGGTTATCTGGGGGCCCTAGAACACATCTAGGGTCTTATCCACCAAGGTACAAGACCAAGGATCAACCCAAGTGTTAAGCAAGGATTCCCCGGAACACATCCAGGGGCCCTAGAACACATCTAGGGACTTACATCATCAACCACCAATGAACACATCCAAGGATCAATCCAAGCACTGGGCAAGGATTCTCTGGAACACATCCAGGGACTTACTACTTGGTCGTTGACCAAGAACCCCAACAATATATTGGGGGCCCTCACTAGGGTCTTTTGCCATGGCTTTAACTGCTTGGTCCCAAACCAAGAACCCCGAGAGTGTACTTGGGGCCCTAGATCTCAGCTAGGGTCTTATGCCATCCTCCCGGAGAATGGCTCTTGTAGATGCACTAATTTCAACATCTACCTCTTCCATGGGATTGGATAACTAGTTCCCTACAGGATTATAGTCAAAATGCATAAGGTTGATGATGAAGTGGTCCAGAAGCCACTACGAGGGGTTCGTCTCCAGCTAGATATTTTATAGTGAGGCTTTCGGATGGAGCAAGCACGATAAACATTATTTTAACATGTAAGGAGTTGGTGGCTTTATGGAAAACACCATTTCTTTGCACGTTTCAAAATGCAAAAGAATACTTCAACAACTCTCAAAGTGCTGCCATGCTCTATGGAACATGAATACCCCGAAAATACCAAATAAAGAAAAGATCCTTCTTAGCTAACTAACAAGAGCAATGGCTCAAACCAGGACATGGTAAAGGCATGAGGAAACTTGACAATGAGTCCAAGTTGAAGTAGAGTGACTATAGATTTATCCTTGCCACAAATAGTGCATCTTTTATATTGTCCACCCATTTTACATAACCTGTCCTTGATGGTAAGCCCTTGGTGCATAAACACCATAAAAGAAAGGATTTAGCTTGTCCTCGATGGAAAGCCACTGGAAAAACACGCGCCAAGACAAAAAAAAGGCTTTTTTGGCCCTACAAGAGTTTCCAAATTGCTTCAGCTTGTGCTCAAGAGGAGTAGAACTCCACCTCTTGCTGTCTCTTTGTCAAGTAGGAATCAATAGGTTGTTCAAGTAAACTTAGGGAAGTAGAAGAATGAGGGAATTTTTTTAATTGGTTCAGGGGGCAAGTATGCCCATAGATATTGGTAATCCTTTATATCTAATGTGACAAACAAAGCATGAATAAATGTCTTCTACATCCTTAATGACGAGTTCCTAATAGTGCTTTAGTTTGAAGGTGGATTTTAAAACCCAAGGGATGCTTCCCCACATTCGTGGATGGCATCCTTAGTAAACTCGTCGATGTGCCTCACGTAGGGGGATTCAAACTGGGCACTTGTTGGCACAGAGCTAGCCAAATACCCAACACTATTGGCGATAACCAATTGAGCTAACACTTTGGGCTAGGCTTAAACTTGTTTTTGAGCATTATACATGTAAATTATAGTCAACGTCCTAGTTTCAAACATGGGTTGAATCCTAACTAATGATTGGGTATGGATGGAATAGATGATTTCCAAATGGAGGTCTAGGTTGTAAAGTATCCATGTTGTACTTCATAACCAATTCACTTTATAAAGTGCTTCAATTGTTTTAGTGCGACATTTTTGTCCCATAAAGATTGCCATGAACATCGAATCTCTGTATTCAATACATATGGTGGATGATATCCTAAACATTAAATTCATCCTCAACATACTGTAATGTCCCTAGGGAAAAATTTAGGGTTTATACTTGACCTTGCTGTATTTAAGGCAACAGTTTGCCTGCATGTTACTCATTAACAGTTCTAACAGCTCATAGATACCTTAAAGATAATGGTTTTACCAAATACATTTAATGCAACCAGCTGTTCAAAGATCTGGAAATGTTTACAGTACAATGATACCACTGTCATACCCCTGGAGATTCTAGGCTAGAAAAAGAGGTCCATTCTGTTCGCAAACAAGTTTATTTCCCACAGTATCACACAATCTTAAACAGTGACCATTTATGATTAACCAGTGATAGAATTCAACTGCTCAATTGTGCAACATAACAATGATATCAAGAGTAACAATCCTTCTAAGGGCTGCTGTCACAACTGTAGTAAACACTGGAATACCATACCCGATGATAGTTATTGCTGTCACAGCAGCTATACCCTACAACCAAAACACTAAATGAAACCTGGAGTTTAACTGCAAAGGCTGGAATGGCTGTCCCTGGTGGCTGGATCAGTCTCCAACTGCATGAACAGGAGCTCGGTCCTCCCTTAGATCCTTGCTGTTACTCCTATCCACCTCAGCATGCCATCAGCCTGCACTTTAGGGGCTGGTAATCTGCTTGAATACTCCTTGGTTCAACAAAAGCCCTGGTTTGGCCCCTCTCCAAGGTGACCGTGCTAGCACTTGGGGCTTGGCCCTCCCCAGGATGCAGGTATGAGGTTCGGATCCTCCTTCAGGGACTGGAATAGACCTTGCTGCAGCTTTAGGTCCCCTCTTCAAGTGCTGGAACAGGCCTGGAACATTCGCTGCGCCTTCCACTAGCTTAGGCCTTCACTAAGTCTCATCTGCCAGCCTCCCACAGATTACACAACAGCTTGGCCTCCCTCTGAGATAGCCACATAACCTTCAGCGAACCTTCTCCAGTAGCTAGACCTCCAAAGATTGTGTTTCTGATGCAAAGGGGAACAAGGCTGAGATAGGGTGAGGACTAACCCACCGAAACTCAGCAGAACTGGGGGTTAAACAACCCTCCAAAGGACTGAGGCAACCGCCTCCAAAAACAGAAAGGAGAACTCCAAAATTAATTCTTGTGTCTTTTCAAATGTGCCTCCATCTCCTTATATAGATCTTGTCTTTTGCTTGCTTCCTTGTTTTAGGTGGCTTACCCCTCAAGTGAAGGTCTTTTTACCCTTTTCTTCACCCAATGGTAGCTTACCCCTTAAGTTAGGGTCTTTTACCCCCTTGCTTTTGCCCTATGAACACATTTAGACCAGCCACTTTCCTCTTTGTGTCCATTAAGGCCCCACGACTCCCCTTTGGTTGGGGACTATGGCCTACGGGGAGCCCCCTAAGCCACTATGTCCCTCCTCCGGTGGGATCAAGGGGGAGGGGACATGAAAGTTCTCCCTTCCCGAGATTGCTTGTCTTCAAGCAACCGCTAACCAGGATGTTGCAAAATATGCTCACTCTCCCACGTGGCATCCTCTATCGGCAAATCTATCCACATGACACGATACTCTCTGATCACTTTGCTCCTCAGTCTCCTCTCTCGGACATCCATAATCTCTTCGAGAGTCAACAACATCTGTCCCCTCTCATCTGTTGGCAGTAACTCATTAGAAGTAGTAACCTGTGGTCCCCACGCCCTTTGGAGGCATGACACATGGTAAACAATGTGATGCTGGCTACCCTCTGGTAACTTCAACTCGTAAGCTACCTCTCCATCTCTTTGAACCACCCTGAAGGGACCAAAAAGGCGTGGCCTCATCCTCTCAGCGCCACCTCTCCTCCATGGAGACAGTCTAAGTGGCTGCACCCTCAAGTGCACCACATCTCCGATCTCACATCTATGCTCCACCCTATGCCTGTACATGCTCTGTCGATCTTGGGTGGTCTGTAAGCTATCATGAGTGGTATTGCTGCAACGCTCTCCTCGATGTAACCACTAAATCCACGACCTCACGTAGTCATGTTGATGCTCCTCAGCTCGTCGATCCACCATCTCTGCTTGATCAACCGTCTGAAGGTAATCACTGTTCTCCCACCTTTTCCCTATAATGGACAAAGACTGCAACAATTCACTATCCTCAAGACCCCTCCATGTGAAATTCCCTCGGACTTGCTCATAAGTGGAGAAGTCACGGGGTCCCAAACTACCCTAAATGATGCGAAGCACCCTTCACTCATAGCATTGATTTGCCTGGTGCTCACCTAAGAACCTGCCAGACTATCCTTGATGAGCCAAGCAATCATAAACTGTCTAGGCTCGGTCAATCCCCCAGAAGATCGCTCCTCCAAGCAACCAAACATACGCACCCAAAGAGTAAACTCTGGAGAACGCAAACTGGCCATCCCATTTGTGTCAGCTGTCGGGCTATCAATAGCCGCAATCCCAAGGTCCCATGCCAGTCGTAGAGAGGAACCATCGTGTTGATGATGCATCCCTCCAATCATCATGGTCTGACTGCTGTGCTCAAACTGTGCTCTCCTCTCATGGAATACCCTGTCATGGATCATACTCGACCAAGATATCTGAGTGAAGTCAACGCTTGTCAATCCACGACTATCCTTGATCCTGGTTCTCATGAGGGAAAAGCCAAACTCCACAACTCCTGAGCTCATCCCCATCATGATGCAAACCAATCACTACCTCGACTTCGTCGATCGTCAACCTCAACCCATCACTCTGATGAATGCCCGGATCCCACCACCAGGTTGGAAGTCTACCACCTCCAATGTCTGCTTCCGAAAACTCTGTGCACTGCTCCAATAGAGTCTGAGACTCCCACTGTGCACCTTGTACGTTGATCACCAAGTCCCGATGGATGGTCTCTGCTGCTGCTGTGAGGCTACCTGTCCCACTCAACTGGCTCAGGTGATCCTCCCATGCCCTGCTGAGGGCATCAAACCACAACAAAAGATGCCTCGGCAACTGCTTGCAAGACTGGAGAGTGACTAATGTGTCGGTCAACTCCAAGGGCATGACTAAGATCCCATAATGATATTTGGGAACAGACTTGTGTGTATCTTGCTCCCTGATCCTCATCTGCTGACATCCTCGATGAGGCTCGATCATTGAGATGTATGTTGCTCCCCGAGGCTCACCCATCCCCTCTTCGATCTTGGGTAACCTCAAATCAATGGTGTGCTCGTGGCCTTTGTCAGGAGGTCTCCCTGGAGGAAATGCTCCAAAGCTCTACTGTACACTATTGTATGCCAATGAAGAATCCTGCATACCGCTGTACACCACTGTGCCCTCTTGTCCTATCCGGTGTCCTGTGTACGGTACTAAACCCAACACTCTGCTGATGATGGCTATCTATATCCCAAAGTGTATCCATGTCGGTCATGTTGACCAAAAATTACACTTGTTCATTTTTCATGTATGCTTAGTTGTATATCAGTAGTAGGAGTTTGTTAAGATCCCAGAGGAGTGTTATTTGTTTTATGGTATTTGCATGTGCTAACATCAGTTCTAAAACCACTTGCAAGGGCACCATAAAAGAGCACTTAACCATCAGTTTGAAGGGAGTTTTCTTGGCAGAAATTTCAGACCTGTTTGCTATGCTAAAACAGTAGCAAGGACAACTTTGATAAAGTAAACTTAGAGCCCAACACGAGGTCACAAGACAAGCCTGTTGGACAGCCTTCTAATTCCTCAAAAATCTTAATGGTATTGGAGCCTAGGTGGTTAAGAGTTTGCTGATTTGTAAAGCATACAATGGGCAGTTTGTTGGACTGTTTTTGGACAGTTGTGGACAACCTCTTTTCACACCTGTGTTGACAGGAGTGAGGCTGTACTCTTTTGCAGTGTTTAGCATCATGTTGAGTTTCAGTGGGCAGTCATGTCGGTGACTGAGATGAGGGCAGAGGATAGGCTAGCTGGAGCTAGCAACTGGTCCCCTTGGAAGACCAAGATTATATTTTTCTTGGAGGATCTTGAACTATGGGATATAGTTCAAGCTCTAGTGGTTCTTCCTCTTGTCACTACTCCCTTGCTGGTAGCAGAGTTCAGGAAGAGGAACACCAAGGCTAAGAGGACTATCTGTGATGCAGTGAGAGACCATGTCATACCCCAGCCATTTGACTGGGAAGGACTATGCCTTTGAGATGTGGGACTCATTCTGCAAGCTCTACCAGAGTCCTAATTAGAACCGGAAGATGGTTCTGCAAGAGAAGCTCATAAGCATTCAGATGCTCAAGTCACAGTCGGTGACCTCATACCTCGAGAGATTTACACAGACTCGAGATGAGTTGGCAGCAGTTGGGGAGATTTTGGACCCCATGGTTTTGGTGAGGACAGCCTTAAACGACTTCTCCAAACCTTGGGGGTCTTTTGTGTGAGGCCATGCCCAGTTGGGAGAGACTCTGGGATGACTTCGTACATGAGGAGCTGAGATGCAACTCAGGATCTTCAGGCCAACAACATATTGCAGAGGGTGAGGAGGATCTTGATTTTTGGACAAAGGGAAAGAGGAAGGTCGACAAGGGTGCTAGACAGGGTCCCAAGATGGGGGCCATGCCACAGGAGAGTGGCAGTGGGAAGAAGAGAGATATGAGCAAAGTGAAGTGCTTTGCTTGTAAGAAGATGGGGCATTATGTTGGACAATGTCCCAACAGACAGGAGAAGAGGTCGGATGGTACAACAACTACAACAGACGAGGAGGAATTTACAACACAGTTTGAGAGGGAGTGTGCCTTCCTTATTTGTTGCACGTCAGTTGAGACGACACCTAACATCTGGTATATAGACAATGGAGGTTCGAGCCATATGACGGGTGTGAGAGAGCACTTCACTGATCTCAGGGATCCTGAGGTCAAGATGGAGATTGCACTTGGAGATGACACCATTGCTAGAGTTGCTGGGAGTGACATAGTGACATTTTAGAGGGATACTATGCCACCGATATCGTTCAGGGATGTGTTGTACGTCCTTGGGCTTAAGAAGAATCTGATATCAGTTTCCACCCTCCAGGATAGGGGTCTTGAGGTGTCCTTCAGAGGGATAGAGGTCCTTATCAATGCTGTATATGTCGTGTCAGGGAAAGTGTCGGCGAGGGTCCAGAATGTAACTTCTCGACGACATCGACGGAAAATGTCGGAATATGTTGCAAGACCTCAAAAAAATACAACATCAAATAAACACTTTTCTACATAAATATGAAAATACAACCAATAAATAAGATGCATAAGATGTCAAGTGGTCACATATCGTTACTAAACTGAAAATTCTGAAACATGTTCCTGATAGGATGATAGTAGATACAAAA
>SNQJ01S0006554.1:101228-112421 GCA_010110895.2 Picea sitchensis | reverse complement strand
GGGAGCTTTCCATCGTAGTGTTTCCACCAGACATCTACAATGAATAAAATGAAAGGAAGACAACGAATTATATTTCAGATTTCCATCAAGCACCCGCGGCCTCTAAAACCAAAAAAAGGCACCTGCGGCCTCTAAAACCCCACTCGCGCGCACTTTACCCGCAAAAAACCTCAGCAGGCCGACATATTGTATCGACCCGGGACACATTGGCAAGATGTCGGGAGTTAATGAAAGTGTCGGGACACTTTCAAAGTTTCGGATATGTCGTGAAATTTTCGGGGGAAAGTTTCGGCCAAGGGAAAATGTCGGCGACATATCCATATTCGGAGATATATTCAACAGTGGTCCTCATACACCCTAAGGGGTCCCGTCTCACCTCAGGGCAGGTGATTGGAGTGAGGGATGGTAAACTATACAAATTGCTTTTTCAGCTCCTGCATGCCTTGGCAACGAGTAGCGACAACAACAACCAGTTATGTGAGTTATGGCATCGACAGATGGCTCACCTACATCATGGGACTCTTGGAGGGTTGAGAGAGGTTGTGTCAGGAGTGCCACACTTAAGCTTAGAGCATTAGGATGTGTGCAGAGGGTGTGCCCTTGGTAAGTTTACCAAAGTTGTTTTTCCCAACAATGACAACAGGTCACCTGGGATACTGGATTTAGTACACACAAATGTGTGTGGGCTTATGTCTTGTGTGTCCTTGAGTGGTTGTGAGTATTATCTCACTTTCATAGATGACCACTCCAGGAAGACCTGGATCTATTTCCTGAAGGCCAAGAGTGAGGTCTTCACGAGGTTCCAAGAGTTCAAAGCTCTTGTGGAGAACCAGACAGGAAAGAAGATCAAGGTCTTATGGTCAGACAATGGAGGTGAGTATGCCTCCACAGAGTTTGTGGACTTTTGTACCCAGGAAGGGATCAGAAGGCAGATGACCGTACCTTACAACCCCCAATAGAACGAGGTTGTAGAGAGGAAGAACAGGGCCATTACAGGTGCAGCGAGATCGATGCTGCATGATCAGGCATTGCCTCTATACTTATGGGCTGGGGCGAGTGCCGCTGCAGTTTATCTGCAGAGCAAGAGTCCCCACAGAGTTTTGGGGAGGAAGACTCCTGAGGAGGCCTTCACTGGTAGGAGGCCCGATGTTGAGCATATTTGGATTTTTGGATGCTTGACATACTCTCATGTCCCCTCAGAGAAGAGGACAAAGCTAGACCACACAGTCCAGCAGGGGATCTTAGTTGGTTACTCAGAGGTCTCGAAGGCCTACCAAATCTACACTTCATCACAACGGAAAGTGGTGGTGAGCAGAGATGTCAGATTCCAGGAGGGTAGAGCTTTCAGGAGGTCTCTCGAGTTGAGAGATAGTATTGAGGAGGTCTCAGAGACTCAGATTGATGTATCAGAGGGGGCACAGCCTCAGGTGTTGAGTGCACCAGATTCATGGGTGACAGGGTCACCTTGCACAACTTCAGGTTCACAGTTGCAAAGTATTCAAGCAGAGGGTGTAGAGGCTTCAAGATCTCAGAGTGTTGGGATTAGATCCGAGGCTGAGACTCTTGGGCGCAGAGATGTCACTTCTCCTTTGGTTACTTTAGGGAAGAGGAAACCGAGATGGTTTCAGGAGACCTTGAAGGAAGCCAAGGAGAATGTTCAGAGAGAGCAGATCACTAGGGATGCTTGTGTCCTACTTGGCGATGGTTATGAGCATCACAAATTAGAGCCCGAGACATTTGGGCAGGCACTTGACCAACAGGTTTGGCGAGAGGCCATGCTGGAGGAGTATGACTCCATTATGCGCAATGATGTATGGGAGGTGGTGCCGAGGCCAGTGGGGAAGTTAGTTGTGACTTCCAGGTGGTTGTATAAGACCAAGTATGTTGCAGATGGAAACATAGAGAAACACAAGCTCTGGTTTGTGGCGAGAGGATTTTGCCATAGCGACAGAGATGGGTTGGAGGATACATTAGATGGATGTAAAGACTGCATTTCTGAATGGCTTTATTGAGGAGGAGGTGCACATAGAGCAGTTGCAGGGGTTTGAGGTGTTGGAGAGAGATTCTCACGTGTGCCTTCTGAGAAAGGCACTGTATGGTCTGAAGCAAGCTCTCGGAGCTTGGTATTCTCGGAGAGACTCTTATTTGCTTCAGATGGGGTTTGAGAAGAGCGAGGCAGATCTTAACCTCTACTATATCATTAAAGGCGAGGATACAATTATTCTCATATTGTATGTGGATGACTTGTTCATCACGGGAGCGGAGCATCTCATAGCTGAGTGCAAGATGAGTCTTGCATCAAAATTTGAGATGACAGACATCGGGTTGATGCACTATTTCTTGTGCATGGAGGTTTGGCAGGAGGAGGGTCATATCTACCTAGGACAGGGGAAGTATGCTGCAAACATCTTGAATAGATTTCAGATGGAGGACTGCAGGCCTATGTCTACACCTATGGTCACCAACTGGAAGAAGCTTAGCGCTTCATATTCCGGGTTGGTGGATGCTACATGATACAGGCAGTTGATCGGGTCATTGATGTATCTGGTCAACACTAGACAAGATATTTGTTTTGCCGTGAACACTCTCAGCCAGTTTATGGTGGAGCCGAGTAGTGTTCATTGGGTTGGGGCAAAACATGTTTTGAGGTACATTGCAGGTTTAGTGGATTTTGGTCTGGACTATGTTAGAGGAGATGGAGTGAGTTTGGTTGGCTACAAAGACTCAGACTCAGGAGGATGTGCCATTGACAGGAAGAGCACCTCAAGGTGTTGTTTTGGGTTGGGGTCAGGACTTGTTTCTTGGTTCAGTCAAAAACAAAAGTCAATTGCTTTGAGTTCAATCGAGGTAGAGTACATGGCAGCTAGTCAGGCCAGTTGTGAGGCCCTTTGGCTTCGTGAATTGTTGGTTGGTTTATTTGGTTAGGAGTTGCCTCCGACTGTCGTTCACTGTGATAATTAGAGTTGTATCAAACTCTCCGAGAATCCAGTATTTCATGACAGGTAGAAGCATATTGAGATCATGTATCACTTCATCAGAGATTGGGTTCAGTGTGGGGAAGTTTGGCTTCAGTGCATTTCGACTGATGAGCAGGTGGCAGACATTCTCACCAATGCCTTGCTAAGGGGCAAGCATCTCTACTTTAGAGACAAGATGGGCTTGGTGAGAAACACTTTCCTCGTTAGAGGGAGTGTTGAGTTTTGGGGTACCATGGGAAGTGGTCCCCTTATGGTTGTGTCTTTCTAACCACAAGAGGGAAATGATTAGACCCTTGTACTTTACCTTTATGTTCTAATTTCACTTTGACTTAGGAGGTAGAGTACATGGCAGCCAGTCAGGCCAGTTGCGAGGCCCTTTGGCTTTGTAAGTTGTTGGTTAGTTTATTTGGTTAAGATTTGCCTCCCACTGTCATCCACTGTGATAATCAGAGTTGTATCAAACTCTCCGAGAATCCAATATTTCATGACAGGTAGAATCATATTGAGATCAGGTATCATTTCATCAGAGATTGGGTTCAGCGTGGGGCAGTTTGGCTTTAGTGTATTTCGACTGATGAGCAGGTGGCAGACATTCTCACCAATGCCTTGCTAAGGGGCAAGCATCTCTACTTTAGAGACAAGATGGGCTTGGTGAGAAACACTTTCCTCGGTAAGAGGGAGTGTTGAGTTTTGGGGTACCATGGGAAGTGGTCCCCTTGTGGTTGTGTCTCTCTAACCACAAGAGGGAAATGATTAGACCCTTGTACTTTATCTTTATGTTCTAATTTCACTTTGACTTAGGAGATTTAAGTCAAAAGTGAAGTCACTTAAGGCAAAAGTGATTATTAATTCACTTTGTTGGTGACTTAAAGGACATGAGGCAAACTTAAGAAACTTAATCAAAAGTGGGTTTCTAAGTGAGATACTTGTAAGAAGATCTCATCCATTGATTAGAGATGCAAGAGATGATCTTGGCCATCAATCTCCAGGTTTGGCTAAGGATGGCTAAAGAAGGGCGCAAGGGGCAAGAGAGGCAATTATTCTTGTTTTGTTCACTTAGAGAGTTTGGAGAGGATCAAAGGGATTGTAATGGAAGCATTGGGTGAGGCTAGCTTGGGCGCCTTCATTCATGGAGGGCGTAAGGAGGCTTAGGGCTTCATTTATTTGTGGTGTGTGTTCATGCTCGGTGGAGGGTGCACTTGAGGAGAGAGGGCGCTAGCTTGCAGGCACATGATGGAGTTGAGCTTTTGCAGATCTGATTGGCAGAGGTTTGAGATAGCATTCAAACGGAGATTTGCATGCAAGGGTTTCTCAAACAACCAAAGGAAAGGTCAAGGGCGCATTGGTGGTCTAGCTTGGTCAAGGAAGGGAAGGACACACTTCTTGGGCGCATTCTTCGAGGAGCTTGCTTGCATAGCTTGAGAGGAGCTTGCAAAGTGTACATGTTCCATTGTGTTTACTTCCTTGTTGTATTCCATGCTTGAGGCACTCCATATATATACATATATTCTAAATTTGTTTTCCCCGGGGGGGTTTTGTCCAAGGTCATGTTGACCAAAAATTACACTTGTGCATTTTTCATGTATGCTTAGTTGTATATCAGCAGTAGGAGCTTGTTAAGATCCTAGAGGAGTGTAATTTGTTTTATGGTATTTGCATGTGCTAACATCAGTTCTAAAACCACTTGCAAGGGCACCATAAAAGAGCACTTAACCATCAGTTTGAAGGGAGTTTTCTTGGCAGAAATTTCAGACCTGTTTGCTGTCCTAAAACAGTAGCAAGGACAGCTTTGATAAAGTAAACTTAGAGCTCAACACGAGGTCACAAGACAGGCTTGTTGGGCAGCCTTCTAGTTCCTCAAAAATCTTCACCTTCTCCAGTAGCTAGACCTCCAAAGATTGTGTTACTGTTGCAAATGGGAACAGGGCTGAGCTAGGGTAAGGACTAGCCCACCGAAACTCAGCAGAACTGGGGGTTAAACAACCCTCCAAAGGACCGAGGCAACCGCCTCCAAAAACAGAAAGGCGAACACCAAAAATAATTCTCGTGTCTTTTCAAATGAGCCTCCATCTCCTTATATAGATCTTTTCTTTTGCTTGCTTCCTTGTTTTAGGTGGCTTACCCCTCAAGTTAAAGTCTTTTTACCCTTTTCTTCACCCAATGGTAGCTTACCCCTTAAGTTAGGGTCTTTTACCCCCTTGCTTTTGCCCCATGAACACATTTAGACCAGCCGCTTTCCTCTTTGTGTCCATTAAGGCCCCACGACTCTCCTTTGGTTTTGAACTATGGCCTACGGGGAGGCCCCTAAGCCACTATGTCCCTCCTCCGGTGGGATCAAGGGGGAGGGTACATGACACATACATGGGGATAAGCTCTAGTTACCCAAAACAATGGCCGATATGAGTAGGAGTAAATAGCTTGGATGAACCATGGTGAAACTTGATGTTGGTGAACCACCCTACATTGATATTCTTTAGGTTTTGATAATGGTGTGTCCTAAGTGGCATTCCCCAATTAAATATGGTCTTGTACAATTATGAAGAAAATGCTAGGTTGAGCATTCCCCCATGATCAATTAGAGGAATTTGCTGCAAGGGTTGAGAGCATCTTCGATATAAGCAAACAATCCTCCACACTCGTCCCCTTTCTCTCCATCTAGGTGGTTGGATAGATATGAGAGAAAGAGACCAAAGAGCTTCTTCCTTGATTGTGGCTACCCAATTTTGATACAACGTCTTACATTTTCCTTTAGTCTACTTTGTTACATAGTGCTTTTGTCCTAGCCTTATAATTAAAGCACATGTGGTTGAGAAAGTTATAATTTGCTTGAAAGTTATAAGTTGTTTCACATGTTGTATAAAGAGTCATAAAGTTTACTTAAGAGGTCATGAGTAGGAGGTTATGTTCAGGAATTCTTGATTAGTTGGGAGTTGGGATAGTCACTCCACAATCATCATGTATGTACAACCTCAATGAGTATTAGAGGCCCCCCTTTTTTCAGATTTAGTTATCATCATGAATGTAGGCATCATTTTCTAGTATTGTGCTTCATTCCTCCATTTTGATGATCACTTTTGCATAAGTATTAAACTAATTTGCTTATTGATAAAGATAGTGCTCAACATTGCTAATTGTGCTCTTCCATTTATTTTAGTTATGTGCACATACATAATCTGTTTACTTAGTTTTCTTGTCGTTACTTTAAACTCCACAGAGAAAATTCACATTCAAAACTTTGGCACCTTGTTGGGTTTAGAGTTTGACATTGTACCGTGTCTGGACTCTGTATGCAGAATGGATACTGCTACTACAAAATATTAATATAACACAAATAATAGCAGAAACTATAACATAAAACCCAAAATAATATAAATAAGTCAAGACCATTGGAATAGAGAAGTGATGTATTATGTATACGATAAACCAGAATATGATGAAGCAAGCCAATAATAATATCATATCAAAATTACCCTCAAGGTCTCACCTTATAATTATCCTCAAGGAAGGATACATTTCATGACTTCTTTCAAATAAAAGAATCCATCCAATACAAAAGCAATAATGTATTGATGACTATACATCTATACTTATAGATAGGTTGATTCTAAAACTATTGACTCAAAACGAGTGTTTGGAAACCAATAAGACAAATCACAGGTCAAAAACTGGTCACAAGATTGAGAACTACAACTTTACTAGGAAATGATGGGCTTATATGTAAAATACCCCAATTACGTAGATTTTATTTTCATGACAAAAGCTGTTGTGTTCAGGGACACAATATGCCCTCCTCCTATGGAATGTTTCAACCACAAAGCATAAGATAGGACAAAATAGTATGACCATTTTGCATTTAATTGATGTCTTTGCTTGATCATCCATGCACCCATATATAGTCTTATTGATGTCGGCCTTGCATAATATCCTGTCACAGGATTGGTTTCTCTTCAATTCCATGTATATCCATAGTTTTGCCATTTGCTTTTCTGAGAATATGAGTGTCAATATATGCCATGTGTTGAAATTTCTGGATAAATGGCAATTAATGCAAAACAGAAATTTCACGTCTTTGACTAGAGGTTTCTTGGATCTTAATCCTGTGAATTTTCTGCCTTAGGGCTATTATGAAGTAGAGTATAAAACAACAGTGGAAAAGATGCAATATTTCACTTTCTAACAGCCCAATCTTCTAGGAAATCCAAGGAGAAAAGATATACCAAACTATCTTGATTGCGCCGAGAGGTGCTCTACAGCCCAGTATGGCGGAGATGTTCGTGTAACGTAATGCATTAAAATAATAATACCAGGTCTGAAAATTCACTTTTACAGCTATTATACCAGAAGTAAAACAACTGATATAGCAGCAGAAAAATAACGCTTAGATTCTTCAATGATGATGTCAAACCACTCAACAAATTGTCCTTTTATTTATGTCAAATCATCAAGACATATGACGCTGTAAATAACAGTACATGAATAACATATATGGCTGAAAATCAAATCTGGAAATTGTTGACGTTTGGACAACATCGGGAAGACATTCTCTTAGATTAATAATTAATAATATAATTATTGATTATTAAAATATATATATAATAAGTAAATGATAATAATAAATTGTCATTGATTATCCAAGGGACACATCCTTTCATGGATGGTCACCATATGTTCTCTATATATGGAACACTCATCATTGTAATAATATATCTATCATACATATCTTGTATGAAAAATCAACATGGTTTCGGAGCAGGTCTGGGCTTGACTCCCTCACAGAAAAATGAGAGAGAGCTTGCGTTTTGTGAAGAGTTTTTAAGAATGTAATATGTATTGTTATGACCTTGTTGGAATGGACGGTGCAGCCAACTTGGACTTGAAGCTACAAAGGCTTTCACAAGCTTGAAAAGCTGGAACGCGTCACCTTTAAATACAGCCAGGAAAACTAATGTGTTGTAGTAAAAAGTAGTAAGAAACGTGGGATTCATGCCCCAAGTACGTGGAATAATGGGCACCACATATTGATCAACAAACAACAATGGAAACGCGCAGAGGGTTAAGGCCATTGAACTGCTCTCCATTAACTTTGCCCAAATTCCGGGGTGATCTCTTGTGTTGGTGCCACAAAAATAAGTCATGCGAGAAGATTTCTATTCAATGCCGAAATCTTCAATACATTGAGGTGATTGACTTTGAAAATTAATTTATAGCATGGTTGAAATTCTGGAGGTGATCACTTTGTGTCCGCACAACAGGAATAAGCCATGCAACAACAAGATTTCTATTCAATGTCGAAATCTTCAATACAACGCGGTGATTGACTTTGGAAATTATTTTGTAGCGAGAGGCTGAAAACATCAATACAACGTGGTTATTGACTTTATAAAGTGATGATTGATTTTGTAAATCATTTTCCACCGAGAGGCATGAAATTCATGGCAAACACAAAAAAAATATTATATATTTTATAGTGCAATTTATACTATACCAACTAAGTACAATATAATTTGGTAATTGTATTGAAAGGCATCTACAGCTGGAAAGAGGGGCAACTATTGGGCATTTGGGCATTTGCATTTGTCAAAGGCAATTGTTACCATTTTATCCACGAGTTTGATGGACATTGTTCGCACGTGTACTTATTAAAAGCACATTTATAATGTTGGAAATCTATTGTTTCTTATGCACGTTGGTAGTGGTAATGGTAGGAAGCCTCTTTGTGCTAGTTATTTTAATACAAAAGAACCATTTCAATAAATACACTGTGAATCCCGACATTGTGTTGTTGAAACGCAAACGGTGCAATGGTGAGTGAGGTTGATTCACATGTGATTAATGCACAAATCTAGACAATGAGCAATGTGGAAATGCATTGTGACTATTGTAAGTGGAATATTGGTTAAAACATACAAGCCAATAAATGGATATCATATAGAGAGGGAGGCGGTACTACATCCAGAGGGAGAAGAGATTGAGTTACCTCCAGAGAAAAAGGAAGAGCTACCTTCAGTGTTAGGAGCAGAAACATAGGAGGATTCACCTCCAGCTCATGTAGTGACCTAATTAGAAGAATGGTCCCTGTAGCCCATCGTGTGACATTCTCCTCGGAGGGTCCTATGTGGACTAGTAGGGGGGAATGTAGACTTCATCCAGACGTGCCTTAGATGGTTAGATGAAGGAACCAATACATTGGTTTCATGAGGGGACCTCGATATGTCTTAGACATGTGTTCCACGAGGGAACCACGAGATGTCTAGTATGGACACAGTTCACGAGTGAAGCATGAGGTTGGACACTTCTGGATATTTGGGTGTCCAGTATACATTCATGTACCCAAGAAGAAAAGGACCAAGCTAGACCCTTCAGGCAGAAAGGGTACATTTGTGGGGTACAGTGAGTCTTCGAAGGCATATCGGATCTACATCCTTGGTCAGAGACAAATCGAGGTGAACAAAGATGTTACCTTTGAAGAGGAGGTGGCTTTCAGGAGATCTAGAGGATCTCGTATGGAAATTGATAGTGAGAGACATGAAGAGATGGTGCCTTCTTCCCCTCACCCTCCAGTAGTTCAGAGGGAGACAATTGAGCTTATTGATCCAATTGATCCTGTTGATCCTATAGCTCCAGTTGATGTTTCCATAGATATTGCAATAGGTCGGAAGAGACCTACATGGGCTCGTCAGACTCTGCAGGAGGCAAAAGGACATGCAGCTCCTTGTGGTACCTTCTGAGAGAGCAAGATACCTCATAGATATTCGTTCTATGCTGTAGCTATGAGCCACATCATTGATTTTGAGCCTTCCTGTTATGAGGAGGTATCTAGTCAGCTAGTATGGAGAGATGCCATTATGGAGGAGTATCAATCCATCATGAAGAATGATGTGTTGGATATTGTTCTGAGACCTGAGGGGAAGTCTGTAGTGACTTCCAAGTGGATCTATAAGATCAAACACACAGCTGGCGCAAGCATCAAGAAGCACAAGATGAGATTTGTTGCTAGAGGATTCTCTTAGGTGGAGGGAATAGACTATAAGGAGACATTTGCTCCTGTTGCTCGATACACTTCTATCCGGACGATTATTGCCCTTGCAACATCCATGGGTTGGAGACTACATCAGATGGATGTGAAGATAACCCTTCTCAATAGAGAGATTAAGGAAGAAGTATACATCGAGCAATCAGATGGCTTCGTGATACATGAGAAGGAGTCTCATTTGTGCACTGTGCAGGTTGAAGAAGGCCCTGTATGGACTCAAGCAGGCACCTTGAGCTTGGTATGCAAGGATTGATGGACACCTCATGAGTTTGGGCTTCAACAAAAGTTGTGTTAATCCCAACCAGTACTACAAAATTGTTAATAGTGAGTCCCTGAATTTTGTTCCTCTACATTGATGATTTATTCCTCATCGGTAAAGAGAGCTTTATTGCTGAATGCAAGTATGTGTTGGCCTCTAAGTTTGAGATGAAGGACCTTGGTATGATGCACTACTTCTTGGGACTAGAAGTGTGGCAGAGAACTGATGAGATCTTCCCGAGTCAGAGGAAGTATACAGTTGAGATATTGAAGAAGTTTGGGATGCTGAACTGTAAGCGCATGGCTACACCAATGGTGACGAATCTGAAGAAACTAAGTGTGTCTTCTTTCGATTCCGACGAGATTGATTCGACCCTGTACAGACAATTGATTGGGTCATTGATGTATCTGGTTAACACCATACCAGATATTTGCTATGCAATGAGTGCACTTAGCTAGTTTATGAGTCAGTCGACACAGACATACTAGATTGCTGTGAAGCATGTGTTGATGTACCTGTGAGGCACAGTTGGACACGGTCTAAGATATACTTCCAGTATTGACTCTGATTGGGAAGGGAGTGCAGTGGACAGGAAGAGCACCTCCGGGTGTTGCTTCACTTTGGGATCTGCCATGGTTTCCTGGTGTAGCAGGAAATAGACTTCTGTGGCTTTGAGCACCGCAGAAACAGAGTATATTGCATTGAGTGTGGTAGTCCGCAAAGCAGTGTGGCTTCATAAGCTCCTTGCATATTTATTTGGACATGTGCTGGATTCCACCATTATTCATTATGATAACCAGAGCTGTGTGAAGATCTCAGAGAATCCAGTGTTTCATGAAAAATCGAAACACATTGAGATCAAGTACCATTACATCTGAGACATGGTGCAGAGGAAGGCGGTACTAGTGTAGTACCTTCCCACA
>SNQJ01S0006554.1:87438-101218 GCA_010110895.2 Picea sitchensis | reverse complement strand
CTAGAGGGAGTAGCCTCTAGAAGTCCACATGGGAGTGCCATGTGTGACAGACATTCTCTAGATCCTACTCCTCTGTGACTGAGTTGAATTGATCTGTGAGGACACTTATCCGAGAAGGGATAAGTGGATTTGGGCTTATACATCCCTTGTGGAGAGAACATGAGGACATGTCAAGGGAGATGACCTTGACGTCACACACTATGGGGAGTTGACCCTAGTGTTCCTAGAGGAAGCAACCTCTAGAAGTCCACATGGGAGTGCCATGCGTGACAAACCTTTTGCTACTATGGTGGTTGTGTACCACTGGCGGAGATTGTGTATCTCTGGATGGTAGTTGTGTGCTACTACAGTGGTTGTGTACCACTAGCAGTGAATGTGTGTCACTGGACAGTAGCTATGTGCTACTAGTTGATTACAAAGTAGTCAGTGGACTACTAGATGAAGACATCATGGAAAGATACCTCCCTAGCTAAGAGGGAGTGTTGATGATTTAACATCATGCATACCTTCTCTTAGATTGGGCTGCAGACCAAGGGAGATAGGATACATTTATCACAAAGGTGTACTTGTGGTAAATGGGCTTAGGCATAGTCCTTCCTTGATCATGACAAGGAATAATATGGACTCGAGGTGCTTTCCACGTGTCAGTTAACATCAGGCTGATATTCACTCATAGGGGTGTACCTGTGGTGAACGACCTTGGTGTAGTCTTTGTCCTAGTCATGGAGAGTTGACAAGGAATGATAAAGACTCAAAATGGTAGATGTTATCACATGTGGACCCAAAGTGAGCCTGATCTCAGAGAGAGTTAATTGGCTCAGAGGGAGAGCTGCAGAAGAAGTTTCTCCTCGGTTCAGGTAGGATAGAGGCATCTCCCAAGACTAACACACAAGTGTCACGAGTCTAGGACGAAGTTTGTATACTTTAGAGACAAGCTTGGCATGATGCAGAATGTCTCCCTCGTTGAGAGGGAGTGTTGATGTTTGGACAACATTGGGAAGACATTCTCTTAGATTAATAATTAATAATATAATTATTGATTATATTATATATATATAAGTAAATAAGTAAATGATAATAATAAATAGTTATTGATTATACAAGGGACGCATCCTTTCATGGATGGTCACCATATGTTCTCTATATATGGAACACTCATCATTGTAATAATATATCTATCATACATATCATCTCGTATGAAAAATCAACAAAAATTGCACAAGTTTTGGACAGCTGAAACCTTCATTAATATGCTCAAGATGAAGTTTATGTACATACCACAACCTTCTCTCAAGGCTAGTACAAACCACTAGCTCTCCAAAACCCTAGCTAGGGAAAACAATGAAAACCCTAGCTCAACCAAGGAGCTACAACATGCAAGAATCACTCTGGTAAGTCCTCCAAAGGAGACATCTTCTCTTCTGCTTCTCCACCAAATGTACAATAGGGTTTTTTCACAAATCCCTAATCTCAAATCCCTAGGGATAAACCTTGTTCGACAAAATTTGTGTCTGAACTCTCTATCTTGACCTATCTTTACTTTTAGCTTAAACCCTAATCTCTTGGTGAGATGTACGGTTGAAACTAATCCTAGTCTAAGTCATTAATGTATTAAATACACTTTATTAGACTCAACAACTAAATATAAGACTTTACTTTTTACTAAAGTGAATTACAAAATAAAATTACTTTTCAAAATATCTCAAACCAATTCCAGCATGTTCACTTTGAATTTGTGTGGAAGTTCCTGTCCGAGTTATATTTCTCAACAATAACCCCTCCTAGCAAAGCACCCTACCTCTTGAGATGGGTATTTATAATTCATTCAAGTGATCTATTGATCTCTAATAAAATGATTTGTCTAAGGGCACTATAAAGTGTAGAGCTCTCTTGTTCTTGGGTTATTTCTCTCTCTAGCATAGTTGCTCTTGGATTATTTTTCTCTCATCGAGGTTTCGCTCTTTTTGGATGATCTCTCTTCCAACCTTGCATTGCGCTACTGCTATTTGGTTTTCTCTTTATTGTAGGATTAGGGTTTGATGATTGGTTCCATTCAATCCTCCCTCTTTTTCTTGTGAATCTCAACATGGTATTAAAGTAGGTGTGAACCTCCCTTACTCGATTCAATGATTTAATCCAAGGCTATTTGGCTGGTGGCATAATTGAGTTTTTGTGATTTTAGAACATCGATTTCAGACCATCTATTTTTACCTAATTTAGTTGCTATTTGGCTAGTGGCATCGCTAAGTTTTTGTGATTGCAGAACCAAGGTTGCATATCATATTTTTTACTTGATTCAACAACTATTCCAAGGCTATTTGGCTATTGGCATCATTGAGTTTTTGTGACTGTGAACCCATGGTTTCTGATAATTTTTTTTACTTAATTCAATAGTTGACTTGAGGCTACTTCGCTGGTGGGATCACTAAGTTTTTGTGACTGTGGAACCATGGTCTCATATCATATTTTTTGTTCAATTTAGCTGTTGATTTGAAGATTTTTGGCTAGTGAAATCGCTTAAGGATTCTTTGCGACCGTGAAATTAAGGTTTTGGATCATCTCTTTTTCCTGGATTTCTCAGGGTTTAAACTCTACTTCAAAGCCATCACATTTTTCCTTCCTTTATACTATAGCAAGAGGTAGTGTATTTTTCTTTTTAACCTTTCTCTGGAAGAAGATGGTACCTCTCTTTCTCTTGGATCTATCAAGGTGAAATTTTGAAGACTTTACGTAGGATTCTTCTTTGTGTTGTTGTTGAATGTTATGGACTCAGCTTATAGTGCACATCTAGCTGTGCACTCTACATATGGTTCCGATCTTCTTTCTATTTACAACATCACCCTCACCATCAAAAAGTTGGAATTTCGGCCATATCGATGGGTTATAAAGGACATAGATAATGGTTTTACAGTGGTTGCCTTAGGTTATTGTGATGTGAGGCGTGCTTCTCAACCTCTGTAGTTGGTTCATAGTGATATTTGTGGGCCTATGACCACTTGTTCTCATAGTGGAGCTAATTACTTCCTCACCTTCTTTGATGAAGTTCCTACTCATGGTCTACTAGGATCTTTTTTATTGCTTCTTATAGAGGATTTTCCTATAGAAGATTCTCCACATGTTTTAGTTGATCGTTCTCTTTCACATTATGATATTGTGATTCTCAACATGTTTTAGTGGATCTTTCTCTTTCACATAATCATGTTAGTCCATTCTGGATGCACTACATTCAACAATTCCTTTCTTAGGGACAACTTGTGCCAATCTTTGTGCCTTCAGCAGACCGACATGTTTAAGTGGATCTTTCTCTTTCATATTATGATGTTGGTGCATTATGGTTGCACTACTTTTGACAACTCCATTCTTAGGGACAACTTGTGCCAATCTTTGTACTTTCAACAGACCAACTTGTAGACATTTTCATAAAACTTTTGCCAGAGGCCACCTTCACTAACTTGTGGAATCATGTTGGTGTGGGAGGTATGGCATTCAAGGGGGGAGTGATATGTAATGTCTTCTCTATGTGGCTCATGTTCAACATTATGGGGGATTTGAATCTCGTGATATAATGTCTTTGCTTTGTGCCCCCTTGTTTAAATTAAGGGGGGATGTTGAAAATAGCGGTTTAATATCATTTTCAACCACCATTGACCATATATTGTTGTTGGGTATTTATATTTATACACCTGCTCTCATTTTTGGCCATGGTTGACCTTATATTGAGTTGGGTATTTATACACCCACTCATTTATATGCATCATTTTTCTTTGTGGCTGCCACTTGTTCAACTTAAGGGGGGATGTTGAAGATAATGCAAGCTTCACTTTCGGCCATGACCCTATATTGTGTCATTTATTATATTTAGATTTGGCTAAGGCTGACCTTGTACACGTAGGCTCATACCCCTCTTAGGGAAAGCACCCTACCTCTTGAGATGAGTATTTATACACCCAGTCTCACTTGTAATTCATTCATTCAAATGAGATATTAATATCTAATAAAGTGATTTCCCCAAGGGCACCATAACGTGTAGTGCTGTCTTGTTCTTGGGTTATTTCTCTCTCTAGCGTACTTGCTCTTGGATTATTTTTCTCTCACTAGGATTTGCTCTTTTTGGTTGATCTCTCTTTCATCCTTGTGCTGCCCTAGTGATGTTTGGTTTTCTCCTTTATTTATTGTTTTATGTTTGGTTCTGTTTGATCCTCTCTCTCTCTTTTGAATCTCAACAAGTCTTCTTAAAATTAAGCAACAATTCCCTATGATCAATACCATCCTCATTGCCATAAAAATTTGATACTCCCATAATTAAATGCAAATCTCAACTTTAAATATCAAAGCTAGTTTTTTAAAGTAATGTGTTAAAGTTTTTAGCAACTAGGGTTCTTGACCCCCAAACTTCAAATTTGAAAGACGCAATGAAGAATGAGAAAATCAAGAAGCGACGGAAAGGCTTAAAGCCAAATCAATATTGTTTTCACAAATAGAGTACATATATAGTACTTTCCCAATAACTACCTTATAACAGTATAACCTCAACACATAACTACATACATAACACTTAGGATAAAGACTACATCCCAAAGTGCAAGTAAAGGTGGTAAATAGACTTAGGATTAGGAGCCAAAAGGCTACCAATCCCCCCCTTAATCATAAGCCCGTACAAGTGTATTATCTAGGCCACAAAGATTAGTGCAAAATCTGGTAATATATCCAAGTCTTTAACTTGATACTCATCGTCTGAAACCTCATGAGTCTTGATGAAGATCTGCTTGAAAAACCACCAAAAGTGGATGTCGAAAACCAAGTTTGGAAATCTTACTATGCAACAAATGAGCCAAAAAACCTATGTGTGTTCACTAATGTGAACCCAAAACCAATGAGAACAAATCCTGATGAGAAGTGAATTGGCTGTAAATCCAACACATCCCAAATTCTAAAAATGCCCGACGATCCAATGTGCCAAGCAAAAGTGTAGAAGAGTCATTTGTCCTCTTACTAGATCCAAAGATCATCCCTGTGAAGTTCCAATTAAACAAATGTGTTCACAAAACTGCCCTTAGAAAACGACACATAAAAAACTGTCAATCCAACTAACAAAAAAAGTGTCGATCATCATCCCAACCTTGTATCTTGTAAAACCTGTATTTAGAAACTACCGATTCAACAAGGAATGAATCATAATCCTGCCAAAAATTGTTGAGAAGTAAACTTAGTGAATTGTTGGTTCTACTACAAATCCGGAAATCAAACTGTCTATTGAACTTTTGAAAAATCACACTATCCTCAACACCTAGATAAATTACTACCTTGTGTTTTTCCTTGCTGAAAATTACATTACAACACATAGAATAAAATATACTGGTTGGAAATAAATAAAGCAATGGAAGCAAACCGGAAACCAATCTTCACACATGCACACACAAATTCTTCCCTTCAAATCAACTTTTCATTAGATAATGACTCCAAGCTTACAAGGGCTCTCTTACTGGGAAAATGGCCCACTAGGGAAAAATACAAATTATAGCAAACCTTGTGGCTCTGGCCTTGAAGAAACTCTCGGTTGAAGCTGTGCTTGGACAACCTTGTACGATCTGTACACACCCTGTCCTACTTGTACAACGTGTATGTATGCGCCCCCGAATTTTTGTTCGATGCGTATGTATGCGCTTTGCGCTACCTGCCCGACACATGTATGCGCTCAGGACCATGTCCGGTGCATATGTACGTGCCCTTGACCACCTAGCCGCTGTGTATGTATGTGCCCTAGACCACCTATTTGACGTGTACAACACTGTTCACCTGCAGAACAAACTCTGCTGTTGTATGTTTGCTCCCCAAAAATCTATCCTTCGATTTTTTGGCTGCTGGGTTTTCTTCTCCTTGCTGCACTACTTGCACTTTTCTCCTTTGGACTTGATCTCTAGATGAAGCCCTTCTTCACCTTTGCTGAGATCCCCTGGAATCACACTCCTTCGTGACTCGAGCACTGGAGCAAAAGTCCTTTGCTCTTGTCCTTGATCCCCTTGAGTCACAGTTCTTCGTGGCTCAAGCTCTTGAGCAAAAAGTCCTTCTTTTCTCTTATGTCCTTGATTCCCTTGAGTCACAGTCCTTCGTGACTCAAGCACTTGAGCAAAAGTCCTCCTTTGCTCTTCATGTGGATATCTTTCTCCTTCACCTAGCCTTGCTTTAAAAATCTTGACTTTTGATCGAATCAAACATAACCCTAATATCTAAAGTGATTAACGGTTGAGATTAAATCTCACCTCACTCGAGTTCAATGGTTGAGATTCATCTAATTCATTAATGCAATTAACCTTAGCATTTCATTAGATTAAACTCACTTTTGCTTATAAAAACACTTTAATAATTCCTTTAATTAAAGTAAATTACTAAGGTTGATTGCTTTGGACAACTTCCACATGTCTAGACACTTAGACTTGTGCGGAAGTACCCGTTCGATGCTACAAACATCAACACTTCCTCTTAGCGAGGAAGGTACTTCTGGAAGAGGCACTTAGAACTGGTTGTCCCTTCGGTCTCGATACAATGTCCCACACATCATCCTGCACCATGGTATCCCACTAAACCTGTTGGTCTGCTGCTCTTCTTTAACATTGGAAGACTTGGAATCAATGATGCTACTCATTAGCGCCACGAAGTTTGGAAACTTCTTTGTAGGCTTGCTCTCCCTGAATATGCTCCTAGGAGCCTCAACATTCTCTTGAGCATCCCTCAATGTCTGCATGAACTATCTGGGTCTCTTGATAGAGCTGGAAGGGGTTAACTCCTCCTCCCCACATAAATTTTGACTCCCTGAATTGGAAGCTGCTGAGCATTGTTCATCTTTCGGAGCCTCTCGCTCCTCGTCCTCTGCCACTGACATCGGTCCACACACATATAAATGTATAAGATACAAGATCCTCTTGGATCCACTCTTGTTGCTCGGAAAAGCAGTCTTGGTGTTCTTGCCAAGTGCACACCCTTTGCGCACGCCCTGCTGTTCAATACCGAAATCTAGGAGACCAATGATAATCTCCCTTTGAATCGGCAACGCCCTGTAGTGTAGGTGTCCCATTCTCTTGTGCCATAACTCACACAGGTTGTCATTGTCATGTACCAAGGCTTGAACAGGCTTTCCTTGCAACCTGTATAAATTGCCCTCTCTAACTCCAATGCTCACTGTTGTTTCAGGGCTAGCTCCCTCTGGACGTATGAGTACTTTCCCTTTCATGATGAGAAAACCCTTGTCCTCCATAACTGAGACTGAGAGAAAATTCTTCTTCAGTCTTGGTACATATAACACATCTTGGGCCTCCAACGAACCACTTGACTCAAGTTGGAACAAGATTGTTCTCTCTCCCTTCATTGCATACTTGGCATCGTCACCACCACATGGATCCCCGAGTCCTTATCTGTTAGATTGTTGAATAGCTCTCGTGCTTTTGTCATATTTTTTGTCCACTGAGAAAAGAAAAATACAGCCAACACCTGTAGCCTAGTGTCTCTGCACCTGTTGTACGGCCCTGTACCGACGACCTGTACGACCTATACAACGCGTATGTATACGCCCTAGACTTCCTGTTTAGTGCGTATGTATGCGCCCTGCTGCACCTGTTCGACGCGTATGTACGTGCCCTGCTGCACTTGTCTGATGCGTATGTACGCGCCCTGCTGCACTAGTCCGACGTGTATGTACGTGCCCTGCTGCACTAATCCAACGCGTATGTACGCACCTAGAGCTAACTATTCCATGCACTAGTCAGATTTCTTGCTCAGATCTGCCTAGGTCTGTCCTTGTTACCGGATCTGTCTGTTGCTTCCCACTTACTTCTCTTCTCCTTTGGATTGAACTGATCTCCAGGTGAAAGTCCTTCACCCTTTCTAAGATCTCCTTGAGCAAAAGTCCTTCTTTTTTCTCTCTATGAGTCACTGACTCCAAGTAGACGTGTTGACCCTTTAGCTTATCTCTAGATGAAAGTCCTTCACCCTTGCTGAGATCTCCTTGAGTCACAGTGCTTCATGTCTCAAGTACTCGAGGTCTCTATTGTATTTTATCCCTTGAGCTAATCTCTAGATGAAAGTCCTTCACCCTTGCTGAGATCCTCTTGAGTAACAATCCTTCATGTCTCAAGCACTCAAGGTCGCTTGAGCAAAAGTCCTTCTTTGCTCTTTCTCTCTCTCTTGTGTATCTGAAATTTGTCTCCCTCTCAGAGTGCAAGCTTCTATACGATGTTTAAAAATCTCACTATCCCCAACACCTAGATAAATTACTACCTTGTGTTTTTCTTTGCTGAAAATTACATTACAACACATAGAATAAAATATACTGGCCCCCTTTCTCTGCAACCTCATTCTCCTCCCCGACGTCTCCCTTCTTGCCCCCGACCCCCGTCTCGCCCTTGTCCCTCATTTTGACACCCCTGCAGGTTATTTTTCCCTTCCCCTCTTTCACTGCAAATCTTATCTCCCTTGGAACCTTCTCCCTTGTCAAAGGCAAATAGTCAAAGGGTTGTGTTATGGTTGACCTTGACCCAGTAGAGGTCACCCTTCATACATAGGTAGACATGGGGACAGTCCCAAGGATAGTAACACCGATCTCAAGCCAACATAGGAAGATAGCAACAAAAAACAGGTTAAGGCAGGGGCAGTCCCAATGATAGGACTTTAGGGAATTATCAAATGGTGGAACAAGTGGAATTTTTGAATTTTAATTTGTAGGTAGAGGTTAGAAATCTTGCCAATAGGGTATCAAAATTAGAATTTGAGAGCCTAATCCTGAAACAATAGTTCAATGATGCCAAAACGCAACAAATTCTTCATCTCCCTGGGGATTCTTTTCATGCAAAAATTTTGGACCTTAAGTACAAGTAGGAAGAAATCCGTTCTTAGCAAGCCATATTCAAGCAAGAGGCCGAGACTCAACAGGAAACCCTTAATTCATGGGTACTAGTAGTGCCGGGAAAGAGAAATACACCCACATGTGTAGAGGCTGAAGAAGTTATTTGGGCCAAATCTAGAGAAGAGCAAGCCAGGCATGCCCGAGAGCTTAGCTTGAAGGTGAGGGGGTTTCCACCACCCTCATCTCCTTTGGACCCAATACAGATAGGGGTTTCCTTCATTCGAGATTACTTGGGTCTTTTAGATTTGACTCCTGAGACTGGGTGGCTTGGCTCTGACTCCATTCTTTCTTTGTTTTTGGACCTTGGGAGATAGATTAAGAGCCCTTCTTGCGAAGTTGAAGCTCTTTTCCTTCTTCAAGATTTTTCTCGACATGGATCTCATGAGGTCCTAGGTTGCTGAACTTAAACAATACCAGAAACAGGTTTCCGAAGCTTGAAAGGCCAACAAATGGGTCGTTTTTAGAGATCTCAGGGCAATCATTAGGGATTCCCCCCCCAGGGCAGACCATTCCTAGACCCACCAGTTGACGCCCTCGTTGGGGTAAGAGTGAGGTGTTAGGGATTTTAGTTGGGTGCTGGAAGATAGCAGCAAAAAACAGGTTAAGGCAGGGGCAGTCTAAGTGATAGGACTTTAGGGAATTATCAAATGGTGGAATAAGTGGAATTTCGAATTTTAGTTTGTTGGTAGAGGTTAGAAATCTTGCCAATAGGGTATCAAAATTAGAATCTGAGAGCCTAATCCTAAAGCACTAGATCAATGATGGGAAAACACAACAAATTCTTCATCCCCCTGGGGATTCATTTATGCATAAATTTTGGACCTTAAGTACAAGTAGGAAGAAATCCGTTCCTAGCAAGCCATATTCAAGCAAAAGGCCGAGACTCGACATGAAACCCTTAATTCATGGGTACAAGTAGTGTGTGGGAAGAGAAATACACCCACATGTGCAGAGGCTAAAGAAGTTATTCAGGTTAAATCTAGAGAAGAGCAGGCCAGGCATGCCTGAGAGCTTAACTTGAAGGTGAGGGGGTTTCCACCACCCTCATCTCCTTTGGACCTGTTAAAAATATAATTTCGTTGCATGTCAATGATATCATACTCATCGGATTTGATTTTTTGTGAGTATTCCAAACATGTGATCAGAATTGACATGCGAGCCCCGATGCTCCACCTGCTAAAAATAGAAATACTGACGTGTCATCCCGGAAAAGGACCAATAAACTCAGAAGGTCGCAAGTATCAATACTGTATGCTCAAAATCTTTATCTGAGGCCTGGAGCTCAATTTGCTAAAAATAGAAAGTACTTGCATGATCCTCTGACAAAGTGTCATCGGGCTCAGAATCACACAAAGACCAATACTGTATGCTCAAAATTGTCATATGAGTCTCCGATCACTGTCTCCTAAAAAGTAGGGGCTCTGCTAAAAATAACAATCTCTCTCCAATCCATGTGAAACTATGCTAGCTCTATCTTTGAAGCAAAAACAACCACAAACCAGTCTTGTACCTGTCTCTAATGGGAACCAACCTCTGGCTCACACAAGTGCTTTATCTGGGTAAAATCTCTGAATGCTAGCCAAAATGGACTATGGTGGCTCTTAACCCTCAGGATTTTCAAGGGTGAAAATCTAGGGGTTAACAATAACTAAGCTTTGAAGCTTAGGTTTTCATCAATTGCTTGACTTTATAAACCCCAATTCGTTGACTTTTATAAATGCCAATTCGTTGACTTTTATAAACCTAAGCAGTTGAAGCTTAGGTTTTCATCAACTGCTAGACTTCTTGATACTTAGCCCACTTTTGGTTTTGACAATTTTCCATTTTGGCAACATATTGCCTGGTGTCAAAATTTCACTTATTGAACCCCTTTTTGTTGAAGTGTCGAATTGCCTCAACACTTAACAAATTTTTGGATTTTGGCAAATTCCATCTTGGAAACTTGGGACTTCCTTGGGTATTGCACTGTGTGAAATCTCAATTTCTTATGTCTTTGACACAACACAATTTCGCTAAAGTGAAGTAGGCCTCAAAAGCTACTTCGCGAGGTTTGAATTGGGGACCTTCTTGCCAGGGAAGTGACGTTGTTGATTTTGCTACATGTTCCTAGTGTTTTGATTTCTGTTTCCCTTCCTTGCATTGTTTTTGCAAAACTGCCTTTCCTTAAAAAATGGTTTTCCCACATCCAAGAGAGTTCGTCAAGAGATGATTGAGCATCTAAACAATCAATGAGGAAATTTTTCCTGCTGAGAAATGATTCTTTTCAACATGGGATTTCAATAACAACCAAATTTCTTTTGGACACTGGCAAATTCTTAACTGCAACAACAAATTCTCTCTGTTAATGGATACAATTCTTCATAATAGCAACGAGTTTCCTTTTTTGTCAACTGACAAAACCCTTTGTAACCTTTGTTTTCTTTTATGTAGAATATTCTATAGCCACTTTTTTGCATGGATTAGCCCATTCTCAAGGCTACAAAGCCTAACTCGAATGATGTATAAACTACCTGTTGAAATATTGTAACTTCGAAGAATATTCTACCCGAGAGAGAGTTGAATAATATTATTATATTATATTTAATTAGGCCCTATTGTGCCTTGACAATTAATTGTAAATTAAGAGGGTAAAGTGATAGGTCGGCCCAGACCTAATTATAGGTTGGCCAGACCACTATTTATAAGAGAGGCCAGTGCCTCATTTGGACACACTCATCATCCAGCTCTGCAGTGCACAAGTCTTGGAGGAGAAACTGCTGCAACTGGGGGGTGACGTCAAGGAGGTTTTTGGTCTATCTCTTGGTATTTCTTGGTTAATTGGTGCTCTACTCTTCTTAGTGAAGGAGTAGAGGAGGATCTTCTGTTCGGTCTTCGGTCTATCTGTATTGAGGAAGTTTTGCTGGGTTTTCTCCCCCATGAGGGTTTCCCATGATAATCTGTGTCTCTATTGTTTCTGTGATTGCCTCTCTTTCAATGATCTTCTTTATGCAGCTAATGTGCTAAATGATTATAATAATAAAGAAGAATCGTAATTGCTAGCTGTATAAGTAAAACATGAATATGGTATCAGAGCAGGCTTGAAAGAGACCAACTCATAGTTTATAAGAAGTGACTAGCCTCAACGCACCCTCTCCAAAATCCAGTTTTCAGTATTGCAGCTGCTGCAAAATTAGAGTTTTTGCATAAACCCTAAGTGTGATGTTTTTCCTGTTTAAGGAGGACATTGGGGGAAGTAACCACACCTAGGAACTCGCCCTAGGAGGGCCCATCTAGTCCCTAGATCAGAATTCCGAAATTTAAAGTTTGAGAAATTAGGGTTTACTCATAAAACCCTAAGTTGAAGTTGAAGTTGCAGTTGCAGTATCAGTATCAGTAGCAGTAGTAGTTGCAGTTGAAGTAGCAGTTGCAGTTGCAGTATCAGTTGCAGTTGCAGTGCCAGTTCCTTCGTATCAGTTCCTTCATGCCAGTTGCAGTGAAAGTTTTTGTGAAGTGTTGGGACTGATTTTTATTGTCCTAGTGCGCCTTACCCTAGCAAATCTCCAGCTACCTTTAAATTACAAGTTGCAACACCTTTGAAGTTTTAAAGGTTTGTTATTTATTGCCGTTGTTACCTGATGGTGCCACCACCTGCCGATACTGTCAGAGGTATGTACTTACATATGTTTAAATTATCATTATTTTAAAGGGTATTTGCAGGAGAAAGGATTTTTTGTCTAAACAACAATCGTAGATCTAGAGGGATCTCAGATCCAACACATTCAGAGGAACTATGCACCCCAGGTTTGATTACTTTGATATGCCTCTACTTGTTATGGAATTAATGTAATCTTATGAATATCCAGGTTGCATTTTGATCTGTTGAAGTTATCATACTAACCATTGGTCAAAATTAAAGTCAAAGTATTAGATTAATTAAAGTTGAGATTATAGAGTTTATTCCCTAACTCAGATTTCTGTCTAGATAACATATTGTCTTAGTACAGAGGACATGTTGAAGAAAGTACTTGTCATCTTGAGTGAAGGAGACTCGGAAGAAAAGAAACGCACTCATTCTTGAGGACAAGACTCCAGGTTCTAGGTTTGATTGATTAAATTGATAAGATTCAAATTTACACATATCACGTTTGATAGTTGTTAAACACTATAGTTGTGATAGCAATCTTTGAAAAGTCTTATTATTGAATACTTGGTAGCATGTGAGCACTATCGAGATAAATGCTTATTGTAATCATTTACTAGATATAACTAACATCTCCTCTAGGAGAAACTTCTTGTTTTGTTTCCAGGTTGCCATGGAGGAATGATTGATCACAACACTAGAAGAGTGTTTCTCTCATTCCTTATTATCTAAGTCACCTGACACGTCCAAACCCCCCCTCGTGTCGCGAATCCTACGTGTCGGACACCAAATGGTAGGACACGTGTCAGATACTCATTTAGAACGTGTCATGTTCACAGGACACGCGTGTCTTGAAAATAGGACACGTGTCTTGCTCAGAAAAGGACCCTGGCTCATGTTTTCTCATGCAAGTTGCAGCTGTGAGGTGTTTCAGTGTGCAATTAAGGGTTATTTTGCCTTACTAATTCTATTTAAAGAGGTCCCCACCCCCTCCATTTTACTCGCCCTAGTAATTAATGGTAATATTAAATTCTTAAAAGTGACATTCTCCTTTATCTTTCATTTTTATCCTTTTACTTAAATTTTTAACATTACCATTAATTGTTTCAGGATGTTTGAGAGTGTTTCCAACCTCATTGGACTTCATATGGAGAAAGTAGAATTTTAGGTCCCATTCAAAATTCAACAGACTTAACGGTTTTTAGGATTTCAAGATTGGCAGGATTGCAATGTTTCCACTGGATTCTATCATGTAAGAGGGTATG
>SNQJ01S0006554.1:60206-78680 GCA_010110895.2 Picea sitchensis | reverse complement strand
ATTTCAGGAATTTCGTCCAGTTTTTTGATGAATTTCGGAATCTCAGGGGGAGAAGTCTGCTTCCCACGACTGTGAATAAGCCTGCGAAAAGCATCTGCGATCGAAGGGGGGGCGGGGATCCCGCCCCCTGGCGCCGTCATGAGACTCTCTGCCCGAACCCAAACGCTCGCTCTGCACAAACCCTAACGCTCGCTCCCGACCTTAAAATTCTATTTTCATGAACATATTATTAACATTGATTTTAACTATTTAAATGGCTCATACATATAAAGTTTTAGTTATTGAAGTTCTATAAATAGCGTGGACAAAAGTAGTAGTGAAATTGTCTATAAGTTTCTTCATCTGGTTGTCTACTCCTCATGTTCAACTCCTGATATGTACAAAGCATATTTACTTGTATGAGTAATATAGGAGTAAAATTAAATTTAATCCAAGGTCTGGTTAGTATTGAACTTTGTTTATCTGCCGCCGTGACATCTTTCTGAATTCTCTCTGCAGAAATAACGCAATATCAGTATGGAATCTGGACCCATTTTATAAATTGTAATGATCTTGGCCTTTTCTAAATTTTATTTCCCTGCAGGGAACGCGATACTGATAAAGATGGGAGGCTGAATTTCCCAGAATTCTATCATGGATTATATGACCTCATAAGGAATTATGATGATAACACTTTCAATGAGTCCCACGTTTCCCAAGGCTATGAATCCATGAGAGAGGCATCAGCAAAGAAGTTGTTTACAGAACTGGACAAGAATCGTGATGGGTATGCTTATGACAAAAAGTGCTTTAAATTGGGGATATCAAGCAAAGCAGTTTAAATAGTTCTTGCATTCAAGGTAAAGTACTGTGTTACTAATCTTCTTGCTGCAATGTTTTGGCTAGGTTTTTGATGGAAAATGAGTTGCAACCTGTTATTAACAGGCTGCATCCAGGAGAGGAATACTATGCAAAACAGCAGGCAGATTATATGATAATGCAGGTTGGATTTTTTTTGAGCAGTGCTCTGCGATTCTCATCTCCTTATAATTTGTTTAATTATTGACGGTAATTTTGTGATGCTATTTTCTTTCCTGCAGTTTGTCTTAAGGAGATATGCATATCAAGTGGGTTTTTTTTTTACTTGGGTTCTTTCTAATTGGAATAAGAAAATATCAAGATTGATGTGCCTGTGCAACCTGAATCATTATCAATGCAAGAGAAATTCTATAGATAAATAAATGCTCTAAGAATGTGAACTGAAGTTTAGAACTTGTTGGCTTTGTGTTAGTGACAAAGTGTGATTAATGGAAGGTCAACACCTTATTTCTATTGAATACAAACCTAGATGTGTTTTGGTTCCTTTTCAAGATAATTCTGCAGCTTTTCTATTTTAAGCTCTCCTTGCATTCTAAAATCTTGTCAATAGAATTTCCTAGTTTGCTCCTTTTAACTTGCTATTAAAGTCTGACATTTGATTATACTAATATGTCCTCCTATCAAGTGGCAGTTATGGTTGATAATTTGTATTGTTATGGACTATAAATTAGATATGATATTGTGTAAACAGCTACCGTGTGTCATTAATCCTTCTTTTTCTTTTGTTACTTGCTAATAGTGGAGGCATGTTGCTGGTTTGTTGTTTCTCTTTTGATTATCATTTGATTAGTAGTGTTATTTTGCATTTTATGATTTGCTTTACAGCAGGACTGGGCTTGGATTTCTTGGACATGGATTTTTGTGTTGATTTCTTATATTTCTACCATGACAGGCTGATGCCGACAAAGATGGGCGTCTGAGTTTGAAAGAAATGCTAGACCACCCATATGTTTTCTATAGTGCCATATTCACTGATGAAGAAGATGAAGATGATTACCACGATGAATTCCGTTAAAATACTTGGACTAGGTGGGAGGCTTCAAGGTTTAATTTTCTGTGCCTTTCAGATAAAGCCATTTATTTGTTATGCTTGTTTTTTTATAATAACGATAATGATGATGATGATAATATCTAATTTGAAGGTCACAGCCTAGCTAGACACCAAATTGATGTATGAAACCCCCTTGTTTGTGGGCAAGGGACCCCCTCCATGCAGCGATTTGACTGCATAGTCTATGGATGACATTGTTATTACCTATTTTGATAAGTTCATCCTCTCTGTGTTGGATCAAGGCTTATCTATGTTACCTTTATGCTCTCAATATAATCCTATATTAAGATGATTTTGAATAATGCATTCTCAAAATAACTGATACTGTATGTTTTGCATCAGGTCTGCTGAAGTTTTGTCATGTATCAATATTTGAAGATCACAATTTTGAATAATACATTCTCAAAATAACTAATACTATATGTTTTGCATCAGGTCTGCTGAAGTTTTGTTATGTATCAATATTTGAAGATCACATAGGCAAGCTATTAGCTTTGGATCAATCTTCCCTCGCACAACTTTGGGAGGGGTTTTCAAGGTACCTAGCATCTTAGCAAATAATTGTCAAAATCTGAGTTGCAGTTTTCACAGCTAGTCAATTAGTAGAAGTTGGTTATTTGTAACATTGTAACATGGTGTTCTATGCTAAGTTTGACTTTTTGTAGTTTTTAGTGGTCTCTATTTGCGATTATAAGAAGGCATGTTGATATCTTATTTCTCATTGTTAGATTCACTTTTATTGAGGGCTTTGGCAGCCCATCTCATGGTCCTTGTGTATACTTTTGTTTGTCACTTAAACTACATCTTTACTCAGTTACAAGGTGTATGTTACCTGTGCCCTGTAGTCATTATGGATACCCACCACAGTGTAACATGTGGATTTTATTCCAATACTAGAGAATGAGAAGCTTCAAAAGATAAATTCTTGCTTTGCCCCGTTGCTGTTGTGTTATTTGTCTATTTCCACTTCACAAATCAATTGATGATGTGCTACCTTGTTACTGATGCAGGTTAGTTTCCGCATGTCATTTCCATTAAAGCTTGAAGGGGACTTGTATCTGGGATTAACATTCCAATGCCTCTTCTCAGATTTTGTTTGATAATTAGTGCAGATCTGTTGTATTCTATAAATTAATCAGAATTCTTTAGATATAGTAAATATATTTTAGATCTAAGTTGGTCTTGTTTCTGTAGAATAAGTGTTCTCTAAATCTTAACTCATGATGTATCGGAGATTTATTTGATGTCAATTATGACAGCGCCATGCGAGGCAGATCGATAAAATGGAAATGTGTGCCCGCTGAACATTTTTATAAAAAATGTTTTATTGGCTACAGTTTTTAAAGTTTTTGTTATATGTTGCATTTTAAATTATCCGTGTATGTTAATTTTCTCAGTATCAATAATGTTTTGTAAGATGGCATCTGAACAATACAAGGATTCTTATGTATTTGACATTCATGGATATTAATTTTCCCATCACCATGCATGTTTTGAAAGAGGGCATATCCTACTTTGGAGGATAATGTGAGTATTGTTATGTAGTTGAAAGCATCCATGTCTGTTAATTTTCGTCGTACAACCAAGAGGGGATGTATAAAAGTTAGCATGTAACAGAAGGTTGCGCATGCGAAATATTGGCACCACCAATGGCTCGAGCCGTGGATTCTTGGGTCTTAGCTGCGCTTATACGAACTACTACTGAATTACCCTTAGAGCGCTACGGGAAACCGATAGAGCAAATACCACTAAAATGTTACATGGTCAGCCCGAACAGCGTTGTCAGGTCAGCCCAATTTGCAGCTGGAAAGCATCATGCATGAAAGGGTTACCCCAACTTACCTTGATAGCCTATAGTAGTATTGTTTTCTGCCGACGGGTCAGCCAACAGACAAAATTTGTAGACATATTTATATGAGCAGAAGCAGAAAAGCAAGACGCGAACAAAAAAAGGAATAGATAGGTTTCAGACTGTACGATGGGCTGTACATCCACTATTAGACAAATCCAATAGTACACCTGCTTTATTTACATGAAGGGTGGTACTCTTTTTATTGAAGAGCCCACCTGCAATATACCAAACATATTTACTACAGGTAGGAAATAAACACGAAAGTTAACACTTTTATTATTCCTAAATCAGATAATTCTAGGACTCAGCGTGGATTAATATTCAAGATTAATACACCACAACCGCACGAAAATATATTTCAAAGGCCAAACCAAAGTGCTCATAAATTCATTCCAGTTTTTGGAGTTATTGTCAAATTTTTCTGTGGATGAGGGATTTATTATGCAAAAATGCATTGCCAGAACCATTTAGCTTGTAAGAGAAAGCTTCTCTTTGTAACCAACTAGAAAGTGATTTACTGGTTAAAGAGTGTATTTTGTAAGTGAAGGCTGAAATTTAAAATAGTATCCTTAGATGGACAGTCTGTAGCAAAATAGTATCCTACATGGACAATCTTTACTTTTAGGAGTGGCACGAAGATTGAGATAACTATTTTGACTACATGATGGATGCTGGGATGAATTGGTAAGGTGAGAGCATTTGGTCCAACAGAGTACAAAATCTCGCGAAGTCCACATCGAATGTGTTTAATCGGGGATGTTCTTCGGGGACATCTATATTTTTTCAGTAAGAAAAAACTCTTATATTAGTAAATATAATATTGTCTTTTTTCAGATCATTACAAAACTGTAGCCAAAACTCAATAAGGCTTTTCTGTTCTAAAAAACCTGTCCATCACTGTTCATAAAATCACTGCTGAATATACAGCATTATCCAAAATAAACAAAATGTATTGACTTCCTTATGCCTGAATTTTAACATAATTCCAATGCACAGAGTATCCTATAAACTGATATTTATTCTTTCATATATTTCTTGTTGTCCATCTGTGATCTGTGAACAATATATACCGTCTTCCTCTAAAAGCAATGCTTCCTTTGAAAGTCGATCAGCAATCTGGTTATGTGTTCTATATATATGCCGTGCTTTGATTTGCTGAAAATGTCTGCTCAGCGATCTAATCTTGACATCCAGGGCTGCAAGGATATCACCTGAAAATCATTTTCGTTAGTGTACCAGTCTATAATAACCTTAGAATCGCCCATCAAAAGTAACCTTGATACTGTTTAATATAAAAAAAATATAAAATTAACCAAAGAGCCATCAATTCCCCTTTAGAATTTGTTCATTATCCACTTTTCAGTTTTAGTTTATAAGTGCCCATTATTGAACATTTCAGAATGGCTCCAGCCCCGCACTTTGTTGCTCTTTCCTGTGAAGCCCCATAAAAAAACCTACTGCCCCGGCCCAATCAAATAAAAGTGGTCTATCAATCCTTTTGAGAAGAGTATCCTGTGTAGATTTTTGTTCCCCCAAATCCTGTAGAATGTAATTACAAACTCTAACATGGTTTTTTTGTTTATCTTCAAAAATCAATAGGTTCCTATGTTTCCAAACCTCCCAACTGATAAAACAAGGAACTTCCATCCAGTTTTCCTTCTTTGACCAGTTCAGTAGACTGTTTTCAAAAAGTCCACCTTGCCAATTATTAACCAACTTTAGTTCCTTAGAGATAGTCTGCTAGATATTTGTTATGAAACTACAATCCCCAACTAAATGTGCCGCAGTTTCTTCACTTTCCTTGCAAAATACACAGATGCTAGGACCTTGAAAGCCCCTTTTTATCAAGTTATCCCAGGTAAGTATTCTCTGTTCTATCATTAACCAGATAAACAGTTTTACTTTCATAGGTAGTTGCCACTTCTAGATCTTAGAATACCAAAATTTTGTCTCTTCTCCCCTATCCTCCAACATTTGAACTTCATAAGCTAATTTGGCAGTTACTTGGCCTTGTTTGGTATCCCAAGACCACAGCAACATGTCTTTCTCATTATTTAATTCAATTCCAGCCCTTACCAGCCCTTTTGTATAGTTTATCCATTCTTCTTTTTGTACTCCTTCCAGGCCTAAATTAGTAGTTTTTTTCCACAATATAGAGTTAATACCTTCCTGTGTGCTTGTCCCTGCATGAGCAAGACAGGTAATCCCTTGTTCTTTTAGCTTTAATAAAAGATTTTCAGATAGTTTATAGAACGAGTAGGATCCTACCATAGAATCAGCCCCAATTCTGATATCTCTCCCACTCCCAGGTTTCCAAACCAACCAATCAGATATTATACTTACCGAGGAGGTAAGTGCTCTCCAGAAATTTGAAGTTCCATTCCAATTTTTTCGCCCGTCTCAACCACTTCTCAACAGTTTTCCTTTTAAGGTATTTTTGCAAAATTACCTCATGCCAAAGGCCAGGTAGCATAAGACATCTCCATAAGCTTTTTGCCGCCAATGCTTGTCCAAATATATAAATATTTTTAATTCCCCATCCACCATCCTTTTTGGGTTTTGCTATCTTTTTCCAGCTTGTCAGATGCATACCTTCTTTTTCTTTTTTACCAGACCACAGGAAGCTGAACATTCTTCTTCTAATACTGTTTAGTACACATTTGGGGATTTTTGCCAATGACAGCCAATATACCGAAATACTTTCAAGTAATGCTTTTACAAGTATGACTTTACCACCCAGGGTAAGCCAACTATGATTCCAACTCAGAATTCTCTTTTCAAATTTTTTCTCTAACCATAACTAGTCCACTCTTGTATAACAGTTTGGTTTGATGTAAAATCCAAGATACTTAAAGCCTGTATCTAAAGGTTTAACTTCAAAGGGGAACAATTCCTTCAACAAATTAATCTCTATATCATCTCCTCCCGCTTCTAAGAAACTAGATTTCTGAGTGCTGAATTCCATCCCTGTAGCCTTGCAAACAAATTCCAAGATCTCCTTATATGTTTTCCGGACATCTATATATTTAGAGGTAGTTAGAATTTACTTCACCTAAAACTTATGCAAGACCTTGTTTTCATCACGTAGAGCTTTATACTTAGCTTGCATTTCTTCAATCTCGTTTTGCATACCCGCTAATTTCTCTACAAAAGCAGCGTGCATGCGATTTTGTTACCAGAAGCGACCGGAAGTTCATCTGGTGCAATTGGTTAGAAAGCATGACGAACTTTAAGAGGCAAAATTGCTTATGGAGATATTTGTGTCGTTGTTTTCTCTCACAATTAAAAAATAATAATGAATGGTAACTTGTAATGTGTCCAATTGGGTCCGAGGTAAACCCTCTTTAGCTTTGAAAGTTCAAAGATTTATCTCGTTGTTTTCTCTCACAGTTAAAAAATAATAATGAATGGTAACTTGTAATGTATTCAATTGGGTCAGAGCTAAACCCTCTTTAGCTTTGAAAGTTCAAAGATTTGTTGTAGAGAGTGAAGATTGCAATATTGAAAAAAATTTTGTTGTAGAGTGAAGATTGCAATATTGAAAAAGGATATCATATAATAGTGTGTAACTTGGCAGGTGAAAGTTTGGTGTTGTTATTGTTCTTACCGGATTTCAAGTTTCTCCTTGACACATTTCTGTTTGCATGCATCTGTGCTTGTGAAAACATAATAGGTGGAGCCAGGTGCAAGTCTTGGGTGGCTTCGGTGGAATAGATAACTTCTACTCGTGGGTTTGTAGCCGGAGACTTAAATAGCATGTAAAGATGTTTATCTTCCAGTGCTAAATCTAAAATAGAGAAGTCACTTGCTTGTGTTGATTGAAAGCTTCAATAAAAAAATGGGCATATTGCCCAAAAAATATACTCATGTTGGTGTTGCGACACTGGTAAGCCACTTATAAACTCCATATATATCTATTTCTATGGATGTCATGGTAGTTGTAGAGACTAATACAAACCAAGTTTTGATTTAGAAGTCTTGTACTGATTACATAACTAACCTTTATGACTAGAGCATCCAATAATATTGGGCATATGGGTCAAGTGGAAATATCATTAGCAATTTTGTCTTTGTTGCTATAATAAGAGTGGACTTATTTGAGCAATTTATATTGTGTAGCACCATTTGGGAGATAAGATTGTTTCATCTTATATAACAATCAATGTTTAAAATGGTAGTCTAGAAAAGTTGTTGATTAACTTGTGTAAGCTACTACAATGGGAAGTGATTTTGTCTTTGTTACTATAATAAGAGTGGACTTATTTGAACAATTTTTATTGTGTAGTGCCAACTGGGAGAGGGAATTGTTTCATCTTATATAGCAATCACTGTTTAAAATGGTAGTCTAGAAAAGTTGTTGATTAACTTGTGTAATCTACTACAATGGGAAATTAGGCATAGGGGTCAAGGAAATATCATTGGAGATTTTATCTTTGTTGCTATAATAGGAATGGGCTTTAGTGCCAACTAGGAGAGGAAATTGTTTAATCTTATATAGCAATCATTGTTTAAAATGGTATTCTAGAAAAGTTGTTGATTAACTTGTGTAAGCCACTACAATGGGAAATTAGGCATAGGGGTCAACGGAATATTATTGGAGATTTTATCTTTGTTGCTATAATAGGAATGGGCTTATTTGAGCAATTTTTTATGTGTAGTGCCAATTGGGTGAGGAAAGTGTTCCATCTTATATAACTATCTGTCTTTAAAATGGTAATCCAGAAAAGTTGTTGATTAACTTGTGTGGGCTACTATGTTAAAATGTTAATCCATAAAAGTTGTTGATTAACTTGTGTGGGCTACTACATTAAAATGGTAATCTGAAAAAAAAGTTGGTTAACTTGTGTGGGCTACTACAATGGGAAATTGGGCATAGGGATAAAGTGGAAATAAGAATGGACTTATTTGAGCAATTTATATTGTGTAGTGCCAATTAGGAAAGGAAATTGTTTCATCTTATATAACAATCAATGTTTAAAATGGTAATTCAAAAAAGTTGTTGATTAACTTGTATGGGCTACTATAATGGGAAGGTATGAACTAATTTTCTATGATGTTTGATTTGAAATATATGCATAAGATATTGGAGGGAAAAGGATGATCTGTTCATCACATTGCTTGCAGTCTATGTAGACGAACTTTGGGGGTAGAAGACATTGTGGTCCAAGAAGGGGTCATGGTTAAAAAGAAGGAAATCTTAAAGAGAATGACCATCTTATTTAGGGGACCATCACATTGTACATCAACCTTTATTTTTCCTTTCCTGTTGAGTCTTCAACCCCATCTAAATATTTCAAAAATTCAACATGTCCTACCCTTCCATGTAAATTATGCTTGGGATTTGGATCCACCATCTCCTCCCTTTGCTGAAAAGGATGACAGAGGAAACATGGATAATCTTGCTTATCCTCATGGAGGTGCAGGGGGGGAGGCCAGAGGCTTCTCATTCAACTTTCAACACTGCTCCTCCATCTCCAAATCATGTTATTGGACCTACCTCCTTACATTAAATTGCCATTCCAGTGATTGGAACCCCCTTACTTTAAATTGTCATTCTAGTGAATGGACCAACTAAAGAAAAATAATTGGTAGTGGGAGAACCACTACCCATGATTCCTCAAGGACCTCTTGAAGGCCTTGTTGTAAACTCGATTGCTTTTGTTGACACTATTACTTCTCTAGTGAAGAGTCTTTGCACTAAGAGTAGCTAGGTGCATCTATAGCCTAGTATAATATAGATGTTGTCACATAGATAACACTTACATCACATGTCGGCATTAAACAAATATTACTTATAATACTTATGAAACATAATAATAGTATTATTACATGTGAGTAAATACAAACAAAAATAAAATTATCTCTATATAAATGAAAGAGAGATTTGATATGTACACTTAATATAAAAATTGATGTATAGAGACACTGGATTTACACATAAATAGTTATAGATATGATAATCGAAATATTGTTACAATGCAAATATAAATATCTTAACAATAATCAAAATTGTATTTTTACATATTTATATATGCATACGTTGTTAGTTCTAAGTTTTAAGGACTTTAGTCAGACTACATCTAGCTTAGATCCATTTTAAATGATAAAAAATTTTACACTTCAAAAGATTTGATCCCTCTCGGTGCTTGATAGATGTGGGGTTAAGATGGATCTACGTTGGTTTAAACAATTCTTTCATTCCCATCCTGTCATACACAATTCCACCTTTCAAGAAGAAAATGAGAATCAAAATATCGTTTCTTAATATGCATCATGAAGTCTTGACCCACATACAAACTACACCTAGAAGCAATTGACCTTCATTCTCTTCACAACGAGGACCTGTATCACCAAGGTCCTATATTTGATGATGACTCAATATTGACTATTGGACTTTATTATTTTGATATGTGAAGCATATAATAGATGGATCTGCATCACTATTATATTCGTGGATACTCTTTTGTATAGTTTTTTTGTATCTTGAACACCATATTCTTACATAATTTTGGCAAATGCAGTACATGTATGATTATTTGATAATGAGATGGGCTACTACATTAAAATGGTAATCCAGAAAAGTTGTTGGTTAACTTGTGTGGGCTACTACAATGGGAAATTGGGCATAGGGATAAAGTGGAAATAGGAATGGACTTATTTGAGCAATTTATATTGTGTAGTGCCAATTGGGAAAGGAAATTGTTTCATCTTATATAACAATCAATGTTTAAAATGGTAATTCAAAAAAGTTGTTGATTAACTTATATCGGCTACTATAATGGGAAGGTATGAACTAATTTTGTATGATGTTTGATTTGAAATATATGCATAAGATATTGGAGGGATAAGGATGATCTGTTCATCACATTGCTTGCAGTCTATGTAGACGAGTTTTTGGGGTAGAAGACATCGTGGTCCAAGAAGGGGTCATGGTTAAAAAGAAGGAAATCTTAAAGAGAAGGACCATCTTATTTAGGGGACCATCACATTGTACATCAACCTTTATTTTTTCTTCCCCGTTGAGTCTAATTCAGCATGTCCCGCCTTTCCATGTAAATTATGCTTGGGATTTGGATCCACCATCTCCTCCCTTTGTTGAAAAGGATGATAGAGGAAACATGGATAATCTTGCTTATCCTCATGGAGGTGCAGGGGGGGAGGCATCATAGGCTTCTCACTCAACTTTCAACATTGCTCCTCCATCTCCAAATGATGTTATTGGACCTACCCCCTTACATTAAATTGTCATTCCAGTGATTGGAACCCACTTACTTTAAATTGTCCTTCTAGTGAATGGACCAACTAAAGAAAAATATTTGGTAGTGGGAGAACCACTACCCATGATTCCTCAAGGACCTCTTGAAGGCCTTGTTGTAAGCTCGATTGCTTTTGTTGACACTATTACTTCTCTAGTGAAGAGTCTTTGCACTAAGAGTAGCGAGGTGCATCTATAGCCTAGTATAATATAGATGTTTTCACATAGATAACACTTACATCACATGCCGACTTTAAAAAAATATTACTTATAATACTTATGAAAAATAATAATAGTATTATTACATGTGAGTCAATTATAAATACAAACAAAAATAAAATTATCTCTATATAAATGAAAGAGAGATTTGATATGTACACTTAATATAAAAATTGGTGTATAGAGATATTGTATTTACACATAAATAGCCATAGATATGATAATCAAAATATTGTTACAATGCAAATATAAATATCTTAACAATAATCAAAATTGTATTTTTACATATTTATATATGCATAAGTGGTTAGTTCTGAGTTTTAAGGACTTTAGTCAGACTACATCTAGCTTAGATCCATTTTAAATGATAAAAAATTTTACACTTCAAAAGATTTGATCCCTCTCGGTGCTTGATAGATGCGGGGTTAAGATGGATCTACGTTGGTTTAGACAATTCTTTCATTCCCATCCCGTCATACACATTTCACCTTTCAAGACGAAAATGAGAATCAAAATATGTTTTCTTAATATGCATCCTGAAGTCTTGACCCACATACAAACTACACCTAGAAGCAATTGACCTTCATTCTCTTCACAATGAGGACCTGTATCACCAAGGTCCTATATTTGATGATGGCTCTATATTGACCACTGGACTTTATTATTTTGATATGTGAAGCATATAATAGATGGATCTGCATCACTATTATATTCGTGGATACTCTTTTGTATAGTTTTTTATATCATGAACACCATATTCTTACATAATTTTGGCAAATGCAGTACATGTATGATTATTTGATGATGAGATGGGATACTGCATTAAAATGGTAATCCAGAAAAGTTGTTGGTTAACTTGTGTGGGCTACTACAATGGGAAATTGGGCATAGGGATAAAGTGGAAATAGGAATGGACTTATTTGAGCAATTTATAGTGTGTAGTGCTAATTGGGAAAGGAAATTGTTTCATCTTATATAACAATCAATGTTTAAAATGGTAATTCAAAAAAGTTGTTGATTAACTTGTATGGGCTACTATAATGGGAAGGTATGAATTAATTTTGTATGATGTTTGATTTGAAATATATGCATAAGATATTGGAGGGATAAGGATGATCTGTTCATCACATTGCTTGCAGTCTATGTAGATGAGTTTTTGGGGTAGAATACATCGTGGTCCAAGAAGGGGTCATGGTTAAAAAGAAGGAAATCTTAAAGAGAAGGACCATATTATTTAGGGGACCATTACATTGTACATCAACCTTTTTTTTTCCTTTCCTGTTGAGTCTTCAACCCCATCTAAATATTTCAAAAATTCAACATGTCCTGCCCTTCCATGTAAAGTATGCTTGGGATTTGGATCCACTATCTCGTCCCTTTGTTGAGAAGGATGACAGAGGAAACCTGGATAATCTTGCTTATCCTCATGGAGGTGCAGGGGGGGGAGGCATCATAGGCTTCTCACTCAACTTTCAACACTGCTCCTCCATCTCCAAATGATGTTATTGGACCTACCCCCTTACATTAAATTGTCATTCCAATGATTGGAACCCCCTTACTTTAAATTGTCATTCTAGTGAATTGACCAACTAAAGAAAAATAATTGGTAGTGGGAGAACCACTACCCATGATTCCTCAAGGACCACTTGAAGGCCTTGTTGTAAACTCGATTGCTTTTGTTGACACTATTACTTCTCTAGTGAAGAGTCTTTGCACTAAGAGTAGCGAGGTTCATCTATAGCCTAGTATAATATAGATGTTGTCACATAGATAACACTTACATCACATGTCGGCTTTAGAAAATATTACTTATAATACTTATGAAAAATAATAATAGTATTATTACATGTGAGTCAATTATAAATATAAACAAAAATAAAATTATCTCTATATAAATGAAAGAGAGATTTGATATGTACACTTAATATAAAAATTGATGTATAGAGATACCGGATTTACACATAAATAGCTATAGATATGATAATCGAAATATTGTTACAATGCAAATATAAATATCTTAACAATAATCAAAATTGTATTTTACATATTTATTATATGCATAAGTTGTTAGTTCTGAGTTTTAAGGACTTTAGTCAAACTACATCTAGCTTAGATCCATTTTAAATGATAAAAATTTTTACACTTCAAAAGATTTGATCCTTCTCGGTGCTTGATAGATGCGGGGTTAAGATGGATCTACGTTGGTTTAGACAATTCTTTCATTCCCATCCCGTCATACACAATTCCACCTTCAAGACGAAAATGAGAATCAAAATATGTTTTCTTAATATGCATCTTGAAGTCTTGACCCACGTACAAGCTACACCTAGAAGCAATTGACCTTCATTCTCTTCACAACGAGGACCTGTATCACCAAGGTCCTATATTTGATGATGGCTCTATATTGACCATTAGACTTTATTATTTTGATATGTGAAGCATATAATAGATGGATCTGCATCACTATTATATTCATGGATGCTCTTTTGTATAGTTTTTTATATCATGAACACCATATTCTTACATAATTTTGGCAAATGCAGTACATGTATGATTATTTGATGATGAGATCAAAATGATTTATTTTAAGCATGCGATTAAATGTTTACGTTACATATACAACCATGTTTTGGGAGATATTTATAATTTAATGGAGTAATCTTTATGGTGTTATTATATGTGAATTGGATTAGTAAATAAGGTAGACATAAGGTGAATGTTGATGCATAAGGTGTTTTATTTTATATTTTGTGTTTGGGAGTTATAAGGAAAAAAACTATGGGACATCATGACCCCTAGAAGCTAGCTGTGTCTAAGTTAATTTTTTCTTGTATTTGGAGGAATCAACAACTAGGGCGGACTCTTACTCGCGTGACATGAGGTCGGTCATGACCACTACCACTATAACCTCCAGGCGTACCCATGTTGCCCTTGCATGTGACAGACATGGCTAGTTGAGGTTTGAACCAACGAAGCCACAAGGAATGCCTTAGCAATGCATTCTATCACCAACTAACTTACACATCTGGGGACTGTACTACTTACGTTATTTCAATGTGATGGTTTCTCCTTTTTGAGTTTACCCAAAATCATTTACCTTGGAAATCTTATGTTTTAAAAGTGACTTCACCTTTTTCCATTTAACCTTTACGTCACTTTTTTATTTTATTTTATTTAACCAAAACACTGTTATAACTTCTAGCTATCCTCCTATATCTTTAAAAAGTCAAGAGATGGACATGGATGGGAGAGTTCAAAGTATGCTATAGCTCTTTAAAAAGTCAAGAGATGGACATGGATGGGAAAGTTCAAAGTATGCTAAAGCTATGTTAAATTTATTGAGAGCATAGGTGTGCCATTTTTATTTGATATGTGTTATGTAAGATCTAACAACATTGATGACAACTGTGATATTTTTTAAGGATTCAAATCACTATTTGTGTCATAAATTTTTTCTTTTTCTAATGAAATTAAGGTATAATTGTTTTTGTGAGCCATGCTCTTGATTTTGTTTATATATAACTAATGAGTACTATGCATAAAACATTATGTTATTGAAAGGTTTGTTGTGCTCCCTTGAAATCATGATCTATGACTTATTCTCTCTTTTACTTTGATTTATGGGTTTCCTTTTTAGAAGGTTGCCAGATGTTTGTTTTATCATGAATGTATTGATGAGGAACATCATTACTAATAAAGTTTGAGATTTTGGTCATATCTCGGGTTTATACGTGTCTCTTTTTAACCTTGTTGTTTTTTGACTTGATTTTTTTGTTTATAGAATAAACAAAGTGAAGAGATGGACATGGATGGGAAAGTTCAAAGTATGCTAAAACTATGTTAAATTTATTGAGAGCATAGGTGTGCCATTTTTATTTGATATGTGTTATGTAAGATCTAACGACATTGATGACAACTGTGATATTTTTTAAGGATTCAAATCACTATTTGTGTCATAACTTTTTCTTTTTCTAATGAAATTAAAGTAATTTTTTTTTTTGTGAGCTATGCTCTTGATTTTGTTTATATATAACTAATGAGTACTCTGCATAAAACATTATGATATTGAAAGGTTTGTTGTGCTCCCTTGAAATCATGAGCTATGACTTCTTCTCTCTTTTACTTTGATTTATGGGTTTCCTTTTTAGAAGGTTGCCAGGTGTTTCTTTTATCATGAATGTATGATTAAGGAACATTATTACTAATAAAGTTTGAGATTTTGGTCATATCTCGGGTTTATACGTGTCTCTTTTTAACCTTGTTGTTTTTTGACTTGATTTTTTGTTTATAGAATAAACTCCCAATGTTTTTTAAATAAAATTTTAAACATTGTGGTTTTTTTTTTTAACATTTTTTATAGTCAATTTCTTTTTATCCATGTGTGATTAACTTTGAAAATAATAAAAATAATATAACATCATAAAACAAAAAAATTACATTAACATGAAATAGTGGAATATTTACAATAAATATGATGAATCTTCAAGAACTCTTTCTATCCTTGTCCACACTATATTCTTCTTGGTGAAAGAAAAGTGTGTCAAGGGAACTTAATATGGCTATAAATACACGAGTTGTATTTCTAACTTTCACTTGAATTAGCCTCACGAGAGTGTTCAAGTGTCGTACGCTTGGAATACCTTTTTGAGCAACAATATATTTGGTGACTGTACTAAGGAAAACTTAATTTTATTTAGCGACCTTAATTGCTAAATTCCGATTTACCTTGTTTTAGATTGCTATTTAGTATTTATTTTCCCAAATTTTCTCTGATTTCGATTTCAAATGGTTGTTTTCAGCTTTCCTAATTGTTTTCCTTACCACAATAACAAGAAGAATACGACACATAATGGTTTTAGATCCGTTTAATCATTGTTATTAAAAAACCAATGCTTTGATTTGGTTATACACATTGTTCTTGCACCTAAAACTGGACTTATTTCTAAAAGGCATTATACGTTGATTAACATAATCTTACATGGTAGACTTCCCTCACTTCAACAAGTTGATTAAGGTCACTTTTGGGGTTGTTCCTTACTGATTCTATTACTTTTTCCATCTGACTGCAGTGTAATTTGCAAGTTGATTTTACTAATCAAACGAGTTTCATTGCTCCTTTGTTGAATCACATTCCCAAAGATTGCTCAAACTTGAGAATAATTGGAAACTTCTTGCGAAGTGATTTCTCGAGACATTCACATTCAAGTGAGAAGAGAACAATTAGAACGACACATACTTATCCATCATCCCATATTTGAAAAGTGACCTTGTTCGTCTATGTTCACTCCTAGATAGCCTTGAAGAATTGAGTTGAAAATGTTGAATACAAACCTTTAATTAAAGTATAAAGATGAAGAAGAACTTGTAACAACACCCGACCCCCTAGTTCTCATTAAGGCTGATGGGGTGTCAAAATTTCGATTTTTCCAACTACTTCATTTCTCCAATTAGACTTCGTAGATTGATTATGCTCATCTAGAGTTTTCCAACGACTGTAACCATGCTCAATTCTGAGCTCTGGATCAAAAGTTACAACCCTCCAAAGTTTTTAGGCCTTCTATCGTCAATGCCACATGACACCTTGGTACACATGTTATTTGAAGTGGCACTAACGTGGTGCGGACGTGGCCGTTTCCACCTGTCTCCTGGATTATCTGATTGGCTTGTTAGATTAATGAATTTGATCTATTCAGAGTCCTTCTATACCACAAGAGTTACCTCATTGGAGTGTATCCATAAGTGGCTTACCACGCACTCCGATGACCCTAGTCCGACAATGTACAATCTGACTTATCTAACGGTTCAGGAGACCAAAAAATCGACAACACATACAACGTCAGAGTTCTAACTTGCATGACGTTTAACGATCTATCCTTCTACCTTTGAATACGCCTTTGTGGGGTCCACGTTTAATTGATGGTTGACATTTGTTTAAGTTACCCCGATCAACGGTCTGGATTATCTGTTCGGATTCCTACTCCGAGCTCTTCGGAGTTGGAATCCGAACCCTTCAGAGTTGTACTATGAACCCTTCAGAGTCAACTCCTAAAAGGTTCACCACCTAACACGTGGCACAATCTTTGCTGGGCACGTGGCACCATCTCCACCTAATATGTGGCAATCGTCTTCCCACTGATTCATGCCTATAGGTTCCAAGTCATCATGACACGTGGCACAACCCTTGCTTGACACGTTGCACCATCCACTCCACCCTCTTAAGTCCTTTGGTAGGAGATCAACACTCTAGATCTCCTTTCGGAGTTCCTTCGACCATGACAGATCAACGATTTAGATCTCCTTTTGGAGTCATACTCCGAACTCTCCAGAGTCAACTCTGAAATGGTCAATGATAAAAACACCCATCTAAGGGCTTGAACTCGACATGGAACCACCCCTTATGCTGCCACGTGTCTTCCTCATACACTCAGGCTCTTTCCGTCAGTGTGACATCACCCCTCTTCTCAATCACGTCTAAGGGTTTCCATGCCGATCAACAATCAAGATTACATTCCATCTATTCTTCGATCGACGGTTGGGATTGCTCCTCAGAGTCTTCTCTTCGAAGTGTTTTCATTTGAGTGGACCAAACGACTCCAAAGGACCCACTGCAATGGACGATCATGATTACTCTGAAATATTCTCCGATGGATTGATGGCTCCGATCAGTTCAGAGTCTCATCCCTACCTAACCATGAACTACTCTAATGGCACTCTCCACGATCAATGATCGTGATCATTTAGTTCCATTCTCTGATGGATCCAACAATTGTTAATGATCTGGACCCTTTGCAAGCTATCATATGTGAGGAATTCCGACCAATGAATATGATTATTTCTCCGTGCTGAATCGACAACTGGGATTCATCCAAGGCAAAGCATTGGATTTCTCAAGTTAACTGCTTGATCCAGGACTTAGCGGCTATGGGACTTCTTCTAAGTAAATTCGAAGGCTTACCAGGCCCTTCAAAGGTCTGCAAAAGCCTTCCTAAACTGGCTAAGGCTCTCGTTCATCACCATCCACATGGGGAAATCCCTCCTACGCACTGTCCATGCAAAAATAGGGCTTTTTCATCCCTAGCTGGGTGTAATCATGCTAATTAAAACTATGATATCAATGAATTATATGGGAATACTTTGCATATGTGCAAGGTTATACATAACACCATCAATATATATATATATATATATATATATATATATATATATATATATATATATATATATATATATATATATATA
>SNQJ01S0006554.1:35155-49986 GCA_010110895.2 Picea sitchensis | reverse complement strand
CACAAAATACTGATCAGATAGTCCCAAACCCTAGCCAAGAGATATTCAAGCCAATACTGAAAACTTGCTGCTGCTGCAACTGCACCAACAACTCTCCTCCAAACCTGCGCACAAGATTGCAACTGCAGTGCACACCAAACTGCAAAACTGCAATTCTGAGATGCTGTCAAATGAGAACTGGCGCCTTGTATTTATACTGGTTCTGCCAGATTTGCTGGGGCCGACTTCTCCTTCTGGATATGTGTCTGTTCAGTATATTATTATTATTTCTGGTCAACTTCTTCTCTTGGAGGCTAATAACCTAATATAAATTATCTTCTTGAGACAACAAGGTTTCTAGGGTTATTAGCCAACTCATTAGGGTTTCTCTTGCTTTCCAGAGTCTTCTATTCTCGTCAGGTTCACACGTGGAGGTAAATACCTCCCGCAACTACCATAATATTAATAGGTTTGATGCTGATCTGTTGGAGTACATGGATGGTACATATTTTTGTTTCATTGATATATCTTATGATGTATTATTGGAAGCATATGTTGGATATCATGGTGCATGCATATTTCATGTTGTTGGGCTACATATTGAGACATGTAGTTGGTGAGTTGAGTTGATAGTCATGTTGTACATCATTGGGGAGTCATAGCTTGTTGATACATGGTTGATATACTTGCTTGGAACAAGTGATGATGCATGATGGTACATTCATAGATGGTATTTGCTTGGCATATTGGTGAATGCACATGGTTGACATATTGGTAGATGCACATGTTGGGATGTTGATAGAGGCATATGATTGATTCCATGGATGATATCTTTTGGCACATTGCATGATTTGATGTACATGGTTGATGTACATAGGTGTTGTGCATGGTGGACACATTTTGGTACATGATGTACTTGGTTGATATTTTGTTCATGATTCTCTATTTCATTGTTGACATATATTTTGCTTCATGATGCTTGGTATGAGATGATTTTGATGCATGAACAGGTCCAAGGATCATTATATGGTAGCATATTGTTGATCTTGCAGAGAAGATAGGGGGAGACATACCCATAGGGGGAGTAATTCTTCTTCCCATGATTCTAGGAGGAGATATTTATCATATGCACATCTAGAAAAAAGCCCTATATTTGAAGAAAGAGCACAGAAGCATGATTCTAGGAGGAGCGATGGTCACAGGGGGAGCAGCCCCAAGGAGAGTTCAAGCAGGGGGAACAACCCCAAGAGGAGAATGGCCCTTTTCCATTGATGTCAAAGGGGGAGAGATAGTCACATTGATGTGATTGATGATTATTGATTGGGAGAAATAATCACAATTGGGAGAGATAGTCACATTGACTATTGCTGATGTGATTGATGTTTACTAATGTGGAGAGATAGTCATATTGATATTGATGTAGAGCATGCCTTGTCTACATGTTTGACATCAATAATTGGTAATTGGTGTTGACATAAATGCCAAAGGGGGAGATTGTTGGATCATGTTGTCATTGATACCAATGGTTTGCATGTTGTCATTGATGCCAATGGTTTGATTGATTGATGTCAAGTGGAAACCAACCAATAAAGATGAATCTATGAGTTGTCATAAAACATAGTTGATGTATATGATGCAATGGTGGATTGATGCAAAGATGAATCATTATAGTCTTATCATGGTTGATAAGGTACACAAATGGATGAACTCCAAAGTGGTCCCCTTATGGTGAAATCCCTCACGAGAAGATGCTTTGTGGATTGAGTTATCCTAGAAGAATAGTTGGAGGACCCATGCTTGTATGTATAATAATGAGATGAATATCAATGAAGTTGTTGGTGAAACTATCCTGGATGGATAGTGCTTGTCATGCCATTTCCGATAGTATATGGAATGTCACATAAGTCCTCACAGTTTGAGAGTTATGGCCTTACGAAGATGAAGGATCCCCATATGAAGGCTTGAAGCCCCCAAGGCCAAAGAAGTCAAAGTGATCTAAAAGAAGAAATCACTATTTAAATAATAAAGAGAAGTGACAAAATCAAGAAAAAATATTTAAATGATAAAATAAGGTGACAAAATCAAGAAGGAATATTTAAATGATAAAGTATTGGAGAACTCTCTATTCATGGAAAGTGGTTAACCCTAAAATAAGGAAAATAGGTTAAGTGACCTAGAAATGGGTTAAGTAACCTAAATAGGTTAAGTGACCTAGAGGATGAAAGTATAAATAAGATAGCTATGGTCTCTTGTATATCATCATTTTTTTGTGGATCAATGGAGAGCTTCTTGTGAGATTATCTTGTGGAGTATTGATGGAGAGTTTCTTGTGAGAGCATCTTTGGTGTGGATCTCTTGAGCATGATTGAAGATCTTTTCTGAGGAAGAAAGCGAGAGGAGAATCTCATGGACGCATCAAAGTTTCGGCAATGTTAAAGATCTTAACGAAAAAATTCTCGGAGCTTCAGAAACCCTAGTTTTTGAGGTATACGTAGGTTGTCTGTGTATAGGGTGCGTATACATTGAAGGCATACACAGGCTGACTGTGTACATGGAGCATATAGTGGATGGAATGATGAAGACTTGTGTTTGAGCTGGTGCCAAGCTCTTGGATGATGAGGTAGGTTCCAGATCTGCATTCTATGGGCTCAGATCTATCACTGAGACACTGGTATGGTTACATTATTGTCTTGATGGATACTATTGCTTGATGTGTTGTGAATGCTTAGGGAATTCTTAGTATGGATTCTATGATGTGGTTCAGTTTGGTTGATTTGGTTGATGGAGTGAGAAATACTCTTTTGATTCAGTGGTGACATGATTGTTGTGGTATACTAGTTGTTTATACATGATTGAGATAAAATTCATATTGATTTGTTGTGGATCATGAACAAGCTATTGGAGAGATTGGATGCGTTGTGACTTGCTGGTGGTCAGTTTGGACAATAAGACACAAAAAAGAAAGATAAATTGGCTGCAGAAGATCAGAGTTGATCATGAAAGACAAACCCTAAGAAGATCAAAAGGTATACACATGTTCCTGTATACACTGGCCACGTGCACACATGGGCTGTAGTGAGCCAGGGTGCATACACATGTGGGCTGCACTACTGACAGGTCGTGTACCTGTTGACAGATTGATATCTGTTGAGGATTGTTGCCTCATCTCAGTTGGTGCTGAGTATGTAAGTCGAGTCTTGCATAATAGAGCTGGTTCTCTTGTAGAGTTGTACTCTATTCAGTTGTTGTTTAAAAACCCCCAGATTGTTGTCCATAATAAAAAGAAAAATTGTACATACATCTTGTGTTCTTTGTGTTCCTTGTGGTGATAACTTGTTGATGATATATTGCTGATATATGTTCACATCTAACTGGTTTTAAATGACAACAATGGATAATGAGTAAATGTTGAATGTTAACTAAGAAGATTTGTGTAAGAGGGAAGATTTGGGAAAAAGAGCCCCACACTCATTCACCCCCCCTCTAAGTGTGGCAGATGTGTCCAATATGTTCCCCACCTTTTGGGAATTTAGGATAACTAGGTATATCCATAAATTAATTTTAGGATTATTATTAAAATATTCCCTTGGCCTAAGTCCCCTAGGCTTAGCCCCTTTCCTAGACCCTTATCCCCCTTTCCCTTCTCCAATGGAGTTTATCCCCCTTACTCTTTTGTCTGGTCAGCTTGCAGTAGTGGTGTGATTTTATTAATATCTGAGTGATTACATAATACAAAAAATAGGCCCACATGCCTTTTTAGTATATAGCTCACCAACCTAATAACCACACATGCTCTCCGGCCTCAAAATATCATGGCTTACCAACCTACATGTACAATTACAACTGGGGTCAACCTGGGGTATTAAAGAACTCTTCAACATATTCAAAAATGACGTTTTTCTCTCTAACTCTTGAAATTGATATTGCAATTCCTTTTCATATTGCCCCCCTTGCCCACTCACTCTCATGTCAATATGACTTCTATGAACACTGGTCAAGGTAGTAGCCCCCAAGATTTTTCCTCTCAACATATTGGCAGTATGTATAATCATTATGCACTTGTGAAGTCTACTACCAATCCCAATAAATTCATTCAAAAGTACAAGCTATTCTAATTCAAAGAGGATACAGATGCTACTTCATGGCACATGTCATCTGCTTTGAATCTTATTCTACTACATTGTTTCCTAAGTTCAAAAGACACTTACTAGAGTTATTTGATGCTAGTGTTATAACCACCAATGAATATTTGAGCGCTTTCACAAATGCTTGTAACAATATAGGAGCTAATGCCATTGATATTTACGTTTCTCTTTATTAACTTCTTAGAAGGAAGAGCTTTAGCTTTTTTTTTTTTTATTTGCCTCCCAAAATATTTTCAACTTGGGTTGAACTAACCTATTCATTTAAATATAATTTTGGGAAAGTTCAAAGCCCAATTTCCTTGAATAATAACTATAATAACTTAATATATAAGCTAGGTGAGATCATGAAGACCTTAAACCTCTATTTTATCAAGTTATAGAGTCTCATTTTTGATGTCGTTAGGCCCATTGACCAAGAGATAATGATTCATTATTATAATATGTTACCTCTTGCATATTAGAATCATTTAGGGGAGAGGAATGTGGATAATTTAAGATTTTATTTGCAAACCTATTTGGAATTTGAAGGGAAATCTTTATGAACATGTATGCCTTTAGAAGATCTGTGGAAAATGATTGATATATCTATGGTATTGAAATTAGTCCAAGGAATGAATAACAAAATGATTTTTAACCCAATTGGTTAGTTCAATTGGTTTGAATTGACTATTTCAAGGGGGAGTTGTCTATGAGGTATTCGTTTCTAATTCAACTAAAGTTTGAGTCTTATTGAGTCTTCCTGGGTTACCAACTACTATTGTGGTTGGTTGTTGCCCACCTTCCATCCAGATATCCAGAGTAAGAGTGGAGATCCTGTGATATTTTCATTGGAAAAGAAAATAATTTCCTTTGAAAGGAAATTAGTGACTAATGCCACCCATGAACCTTGATTTCAAGTTCAACCAAAACCTTCTATCAAAATGCTTCTTCTCACTCATGCTGTAATTTTTGTGATGATACTCATGACATGAATGCCTTTGAAATTTTTATGTTGGAGAAAACAATGTTAACAAGGTAACAAACATGCAAACCATAGCTACCCTTGATTGTGTTGAAAAGGATAAGATCTTTAATATCACAACAAGAAGTCATGCTTTCCAGACCCAAAATAAGACAAATCTACCCCAAAACAACAAAGTAGATATTATCAATGAAGGAAAAAACCTGAATAATTCATCTAGAGTTGAAAGTTTCATTGCATATACCCCCAAAAATCATGTTAATGTTGGCGTCCAACCTTACAAAATTTCATTTTGACTACTCATATTGTCTCCTTATAACATGGTAAATGATTTCATTTCCATTAAATGTAACATGACTATGTTTGATGCCCTTGGGACCCTTGATAAGGAAGAAGATTTTCACAAAGGTCTTTCTATTATCTCACATCCTAAAACATAGTCATCTCCCATAATTGCTTCAACCAATGATGTGTTGTGTCTTTATAGGATGAGGAAGACTTAGAAGAAGAAGTGGTAGCCACTAGTTCCTTTAGAACCGAGAATAAGAACCCTCCATTCTATGTGTGGATGAAGACCATGGATAAAATAACACATTGATGTCTTGTAGACGAAGGATCTAGTTTAAACATGATGTCAAAGATCATCATGGAACAACTAGGTTTGTCTTGCACTAATGAGGCCTCAAGAAACATCTCAAACTTTAACAATGACCAATAGCCTAATATTGGTGAAATTGAAGACGTGACCTCGATCACATGTTCCCTCTTTGAATTTTAGATAACTTGCAATATTCAGGAAATGAATATGGGAGTTAGTGATTACTCTATTATTACAGGGTGTGAATGAAAAACTTTAACCAATGGTTATTTGAGCCTTGATGATACTCATTTAGTGATTCCTAATAACCAATAGAACATCAATGTTCAAAGAGAAGAGAGTATAAATCCTTACATTGAATGTCTTTAGCAATGTAATAATAATCATGTTGAGACTAATGTTGGAAAGTACTTGATTTTTTTAAATAACAAAAACATGTGTTTTGTTGTATTATAATAAGGTTTCAACAAACCCATCCAGTAGGATAATACGAAAAATTTATATAATGAGTTGTCTTGAGCATTGTTAAATTCCTCAAAAGTTCAACACTATTATCTTCTATCTATGCTAGTCTTAAAGTTCTAATATCTACTCTCTACTGTCTATGATACCACTATCTATTCTGTAGGTATATTGTGGTATGGAATGTTTTAACAAAAATACAAATTTACGGCATTGCAATATCCAACAATTAAAAATGCTCTTTCCCACTAAGGGTTTCCAGCGTGCTACCAACCTTGGATGACTAAATGTCGAAGGATTACTTCTTTGCTTGTACCTATTCTTGTTGCACTATATCTTTCTCTCGAGCCATCAAATGTTCCATCCCAGAAGAGCCCACATAAAAAGTAGGAGGAGCCACTCACTGAATGACCTCAAAAACAAACCTTTTCTCCATTTCTAGCTTCCAAATTTTTTCCTGTAATATGCTCATTCTCTCTTCCATTTTTCCATCTTCTAACTATTATTTTCTATGTATATTTCAAATTGCATTTGATTTTTTTTTGAGTGATTCTAATTGGGAGTTTGCACCTATAATATTCCTTTGCATTGCTCGATCCTCCATTGCATTCCTTCTCTCTCATTTTCTTCTCCATCCTTCCCATTTCCAAACATATAACGATAAACATTCCCGGGCCTCACCTACGTGCCTCTCACATCTCTGAAATCCCTTGTGGAGGTTACAATTATCACATATGCTCATCATTTTGAATGTCCATGTGCATTGGCCATTTATTTAGACGTAAGCAATATTTTCATATTGACTACCAAAGCATAGGGTTGAATCCAAGCCTTAATAAGTACAACAAAACACATCCAATACCGTCTCTCTATTGGAATATCCCACATGAATTATACATTGTTTGAATTAATATCCCACATGAGTTCACTCATCCCATCCTTTCAAGGATGAAAGACATAGATTCCTGCAATGAAATGTGTGAGTGTAAATGGGGAGCAGGAGTCTTAATTGTCCATTTACACACCTCCTTTGAAAATTTCTACTTATCCCCTATATCCATATTCCTCGGTCTTAATGTTAATATTAACAAATATTTCATGGAAGGTGACAATGAATTAGGCTCCCCCCATTTTTCTCATCATTCCCATTTGAATATTGATTGATTCATTTTCTTGCTTATTCACAAAGGAATTATGTAGTCTTAGAAATGATGATAATAATTGAATTCAAAACATTTTACTAGGATTTGAACTTTGATAACTAGCATGCTCAAATGAGTATATTGAGAAATAGATTGATATTGCATATGATATATTATTACCGATTCCCCAATCATCGAGATCTGATTAATTTGATTTTTCTTCAAAATCATCAACTCTTGCATTAGTGTCAATACCTTTGCTTGAGTATTGGTGGTCTCACCTAATACCCAAGTGAAGGCAATTTATTGATTTCCTTCAGGATCTAGAATGACCCCCCTTGCACCTATTTCCCTTTTCAAGTACTCAATTTTCACCAAAGAAGAGAGTATAAATATCATAGAGGAAACACTTGACTATGATGATCAATTTTGACATATGCACTTTGATGGTGCTTTTTCAGGTGAAGGATGTGGTGTAAGCTTTGTATTATAGTTTCCCTTAGGGAAATTGCAACAATTTGCTTATCAATTATATTTTCCTTGTAAAGATAACTGATCCGGATTTTATGAGCATAACGAAATGACTACAGATTATTAACAGGTTCTTAACACAAGATAACAAAGATACAATAAAACTGGTTTTCTATTCAATAAGGAAATACGTTGAAACTGTAAAATGCAGCGGAAACAAGCTTGCTAGAATGGTGGCGGCTTATCTCTGAGAAGAGATGTGATGGCTGTGTTCATTCGCAAGAAGACCATTACAGTGAGGCTATGAAGGCATTTTTACAATAAACAATAATTCTCAAAACCCTAGACATCCAAAACCCTAACCCTAGGAGTTGAAGCACCCAAAAGTCATATGGGCCCCCGAGTAAGTTAGTACATCAACTTCCCGAGGTCGTAACTTTTGCATACGATCTCCGTTTTAGGCGTATGATAGCTCGTTGGAGAAGTATCATCGAGGATAATCATTTTGGGGTCTCAATAGTGCCTTCGACTATTATTGAGAAGCTTGATCCCGAAAAAAATTTCATTTAGGCCCTCAAAATGGCCCTGGAAGTTAAAACTACTAAAAATAGTAAATTGCCAAAATTGCCAGAAAACTATTTTGAGCCAGTTGGAAAAGGTGGGTGGCCACCGATATCCACCTGGATCAATCTTCCCTCTTTAGGAAGCAATGGTATCCATTGCATTAATTTTCCCGATCAGATGAGGAAATTTTTGTTGAATTTGGCCTCGAGTGAGCAACTTGCCTCGGTGCAGAAGTTGCCCTACTTTGACGACTCGATAAAGCTGGATCCTTTGCTGTCGAGTGCCCTTGATTTGTGTGTCCACAATTTGATCACTGCATTCCTGTTGTATGCAGTCGGGGTTGAGCTCTGTTGGTGTCAGCTGTTATGCTACATCTGAGGTGTCCAATAATGGTGGGAAATAATGGCGAAGGAGATCCACGTTGAACATTGGGTGCAGGCCAAGGAAAGGAGGAATGTTGAGCTCAAAAGCATAATCCCCCACGGCCTTGGTGATTGTGTACGACCCATAACGAAGTGGGAGAAGCTTATGATGGGGTCCTGTAAGGCGTTCTTTCTGCAAGTGCAACCAAACTTTGTTGCCCACCTGAAACTTATGTGGCATCCGATGTTGATCATGGCGCTGCTTGGTGATGGTTTTCTATTCAATAAGGAAATAAGTTGAAACTGTAAAATGCAGTGGAAACAAGCTTGCTGGAATGGTGACGACTTATCTCCGAGAAGAGATGTGATGACTATGCTCATTCGCAAGAAGATCATTACAATGAGGCTCTGAAGGACTTTTTACAATAAACAGGAATGCTCAAATCCTAGACATCCAAAAACCTAACCCTAGGAGATGAAATTCCCAAAAGTCATATGGGCCCCGTTTGGGTAAGTTAGTACATCAACTTCCCGAGGTCGTAACTTTTGCATACGATCTCCGTTTTAGGCGCATGATAGCCCGTTTGAAAGGTATCGTCGAGGAGATTCATTTTGGGGGCTCAATCGTTCCTTTGATTATAATTGAGAAGCTAGATCCCGAAAAAACCTTCATTTAGGCCCTCAAAATGGCCTCGGAAGTTAAAACTGCTAAAAATAGTAAATTACCAAAATTGTCAGAAAACTGTTTTGAGCCAGTTGGAAAAGGTGGGTGGCCACCGATATCCACCTGGATCAATCCTCCCTCCTTAAGAAGCAATGGTATCCATTGCGTTGAGTTCCCCCATCAGATGAGGAAATTTCTGCAGAATTTGGCCCTGGGTGAGCCACTTGCCTTGGTGTAGGAGCTGTCCTACTTTGACGACTCAATAAAGTTGGATACTTTGCTGTCGAGTGCCCTTGATCTATGTGTCCACAATCTGATCATTGGATGCTTGTTGTATGTAGTTGAGGTTGAGATCTGTTGGTTTCAGTTGTTCTGCTACGTCTAAGGCGTCGAATAATGGTGGGAAATAAGGGCGAAGGAGATCCACGTTGAATACTGGGTGCAGGCCAAGGAAAGGAGGAATGTTGAGCTCAAAATAATTATCCCCCACGGCCTTGGTCAAGGTGTATGGCCCATAACAAAGTGGGCGAAGCTTCCGATGGGGTCCTTTAAGGCGTTCTTTCTGTAAGTGCAACCACAATTTGTCGCCCACCTGAAACTTATGTGGCACCCGATGTTGATCATGGCGTTGCTTGTACTTGTCATTGGACTTCTGTAGTATATCCTAAACCTGTTGGGCGATGTGATGGATCTGCTCAATGAACCAGGTGGCTTTGTCAGCTTCAGTTGGAGTAGGAGATGAGTTGGTTGAGGTGACAACATGGGGAAGTGCAACATCTATGGGACCTAATGGTTGGAATCCCAACCCCACCTGAAAGGGGTTGTGGCCGGTTGAGCTATGCAGGGCTCGGTTGTAGCTATGTTGGACGTAGGGAAGGCTCTCATCCCATGTGCGAGGGTGCTTTGAATTATACATGCGAAGGATATGCACGATCATTCAATTTACGACCTCGGTTTGACCATCTGTCTGGGGGTGGAAGGCTGTGGATTTGGTGAGCTTGGTGTCCAGCAGTGACCAGAGGCTCGACCAGAATGTGCTGAGAAATTGATTGTCCCAATCTAAGAAAATGGTTTGTGGGATTCCAAAATGTACCCAGACTCGTTCAAAGAAGAGCTTGGCAGTGGCCTCTGCTGTGATGTTCTTCTTGTAGGCAACCATAATCACCATCTTAGAAAAGCGATCAACAATGACAAAAACAAAGTCATTTCCTCGCTTGGTGGACGAGAGGCCCAACATGTAGTCCATTGATATGGATTCCTATGGACTGTCAGGAGTAGGAAGAGGGACATACATGCCTTGTTTCTTAGTGGTCGGTTTGGAAATAGCGTAGACAGTGCAGGACCCGATATACTTGCTGATCTCCTGTTGAAGTTTCGACCAGTAGAAATGTTTCTGTAGAATCACCACTGTCTTTTCGACGCCGAAGTGTCCTGCCACCTAACTGTAGTGGGATTCCTAGATCACCTTCACTCGCTCACTTGATGGATCACAGATATGGCCTAGACAACACAACAACCCATCTTGAAAATGGAAATTATCGACAACTGTGTTTGCACCGAACATTTGGTAGGTGGTGGTGAAGTCCGGGTCTGTCTCATAGAGTTGGGGCCATCCAGAGGTCTCATGGACGCAAGATTCTAGCACCGTGGTGAGTGTCGAGACTGGCGGTTTTCCAAGGAAATCAACGATGCGATTGGTGCTTCCTGTTTTATACTTGATGTTGAGGTGGAATTGCTGCAAGTATGTGGACCACTTTTGATGGCGATCATTTTGCAATTTTCCTTGTGTCTGCATGAACTGCAGTGGCTTATGATCAGTGTGGATGACTGTCTCCTTCCCTAGAATGTAATGTCTCCACTGGCAGCAGGCTTGCACAATGGATTACATTTATTTTTCGTAAGTAGGGTACTTACAAACAACATCTGATAGTGTCTCACTATGATAGGCCACGGGGTGGCCATGCTGAGTGAAAACGACGCCCACCACATAGTCTGAAGCATCTATCTCGATATCAAAGGGCTGTTGTAGGGCTAGTAGTGAAAGTACTGGGGCTAAGCACAAGCACTTCTTCAAATCATCAAACACTTGTTGTTGGGACCAACTCCACACAAATTTTTCCTTACCACCACCCCTGGTTATTTGGCTGAGGGCCCATGCAATATGGGAGAATCCCAACATGAACCTGCGATAGAAATTGGCAAGGCCCAAGAAGCTCCAAAGCTCAGTGAGTATGGTTGGGGCTGGCCAATCATGAATGACTTGGATCTTGGATGGATCCACATGTACGCCATGCTGATCAACGATCTAGCCCAGGTAATGGACCCTGTCCATGTCGAAGGAGCATTTTTCCAAGTTGGCATATAGCTTGTGTTGTCGCTGGGTGTGGAGAACCTACTAAATATGCTGCAAGTGTTCGGCCCAAGCCTTGCTATAAATGAGAATGTCATCCAGATACACCACTACAAAAGTATTGGTGAATGGTCGTAGGATATCATCCATCATCCTCATGAAAGTGGCTAAAGCATTTGTCAAACCAAAGGGCATGACCAACCATTCAAAAAGGGATTCCTTTGAATTGAAGGTGGTTTTCCATACATCTGTCTGTTCTATTGGGACTTGGTGGTAGCCAGACTTCAAATCAATCTTACTGAAGTATTTTCCCCCCGTGAGTTGATCAAGGAGGTCATCGATTCAGGGAATCAGGTACCAGTTTCTGACTATGATTTTATTTAGAACCCAGTAATCAATGCAGAGTCACCAGGTTCCATCTTTCTTCTGTACCATCACGATTGGGCTCCTGCAAGGCGATGAGATGGGACGCATGTGCCCCTTGTGGAGAAGTTCTTGGATCTGTCGCTTGATCTCCTCATTCTCTAACATAGAACGATGATAGACTGGCCCATTGGGAAGCGGTGCGCTGGGGGTCAGATCGATGCGGTGCTTCACCTGACAGTGCATAGGTACCCCGGTAGCTGAGGAGAAGATATCCGAGTATTCTTCCACGACCTTATCTACTTGCTTCTGCTATGTGGAGAGGTCTGCCGCAGAGACCTTGGATGTGGCTGTGATATTTCGCTTATTCTGAGAGCGAATCATGAAGAAGACAAACTTCCCCGTCTGAGAGATGACCTTCCTGCATTTCTTAGCAGATATCAAGGAAATAACACTAGGTGGGACTACCTCGGGTATCCTGTACAATTTCCTGTTCAAAGTAATAATAACACTACGAGGCCTAGAATCATATACAACATGGTGTTTCCATAAATAAGGTTGGCCCAAAAAAACATCACAAACTTCGAGAGGAGAAACATCACACAATACCTTGTCTTTGAAGGGCTTGATGCCGTACGAAAGTCGACACTGTTTGCTGATGCAGAGATCGCTTCCTTGGAAGAGCCATCCAATGGTGTAGGGTTGTGGCTGCGGCGTTGTCGGCAGGGACAACCACTTGAAGACCTCTACTGAGATGAGGTTCTTCTGGCTACCACTATCAATGATGAAGTGCAGCGAGGTGCCTTTTACCCACATCTGTGAATGGAAGAGGTGTTCTCCTTCTTCTGGCTTGTCTGATTCACTAGGCTGGAGTTTGGTGGTAAAAACAGTGGCATTGGGTTCTGCGTCAATGATCCGTCTTCCCCTTTCTGGTTCTGGCTCAAAGTCAGAACCCGCATTTGATTCCGAGGCTTTCACTTCAGCCACCAATGACTGCTTTGAGCGACATTCAACAGTGTTATGCCAAGGGCTCTTATGGATTTTGCACCACTTCTTGGTATATTTCTTTGTCTTTTCGGTGTCCTTCTTTGCTTGCGGATTGGACTAGTTTTCCTGATATTGTACATATTTGCTCTGTCCTTTGCTCTGTGGGTTGGGGCCACCCTTTCCTGGCTTTTGTTGTGAGGGTTTCCTAGGCCCAAATTGCCGCATCTTTTGTTTGAGCTTCTGCTCGATTTTGACGACATATCGGTAGGCCACGTCCAAGGATGAGATGTCCAGAAATTCCATTTTGTTTTGGATGTATCTATGCAGAGCGTCACGATACTTGAGCACTAGATGTTGCTCCGAATCTTTGATACCCAGCTTGGTGCGCAAGGTATGGAAGATATTTGTGAAATTTGGCATTGTTTGGTCTCTTTCTTGCCGCAATGTAGTCCATTTGGTATACAAGTTGTCATAACTTCCAGCAGGGTAGTATTGTTCCTTAATAACATCCCCGAAGGATTCCCAGGTGACCGTGACTATAAATAATGAGGGTTCCTCTGTTTCCTTTTTCTCATAGAAAGTTTCCCACCAATCTTTGACATGGGGAACGACTTTGAGGAGCGCAAAAGTAATCTTTTCTCTATTTGAAAAGTTATGGACAAACAAATACCCTTCTAGTAGATTCAACCACTTGTCTACAACATCTGTGTCTATCTGACCTTCAAATATAAGAATATTGAAGTTTATTTGTACCTTGAAGGGGACGACGCCTTCGCTCGAAGAATATGCGTCGCATGTTGGTAGCCGCTGAAGGATTTGCGCGAAACTATCCATCATCTCGTTCCTTTGTTGTGTGAGGGATTCCTCAATCAACAGTTTGAAAGGATCTCTTGTCCCGTCATCTTTCTTTTCTCCTGCCATGAGAGTTCGCTTAGGCGTGCGAGAGCTTTTGTCCTCAAGATAAACAATCTCGAGACCCAACTCTTTGTACTCCGACCTCGTTGGGGACATGCATTAATACGACAAGGAGCAGACTGCTCTGATACCACTGATACAAATTTTATGAGCATAACGAAATGACTACAAATTATTAGCAGGTGCTTAACACAAAATAGCAGAGATACATTAAAACTGGTTTTCTATTCAATAACGAAATAAGCTGAAACTATAAAATGCAGCGGAAACAAGCTCGCTGGAATGGTGGTGGTTTATATCTGAGAAGAGATGTGACGGCTGCGCTCATTCACAAGAAGATCATTACAATGAGGCTATGAAGGTTTTTTTACAATAAACATGAATGCCAAAAACCATAGACATCCAAAAACCTAACCCTAGGAGATGAAGCGCCCAAAAGTCATATGGGCCCCGTCTGGGTAAGTTAGTACATCAACTTCCCGGTGATCCAGGTGGATATTGGTGGCCACCTGCCTATTCCACTTGGACTCCCACCATTGCTTCTTTCAGTTATTCAGTTTCTGCACAGTTTACTATTTTTAGCAGTTTTTCGGGTTTTGAACTTCCGGAGCTGTTTTGAGGCCTTAAACGATGTTTTTGGGAAAATGGGGAGCAACATGGATATTTGATTGATGTTTATCACCCAAAATTTGTAGTCCTCGGATAGATCTTTCTAAGGAGGTATAGAACGCGTCAAACAAAGATCATATGCCAAAGTTACGTCCCCGGGAAGTTGATGTACCAACTTACCCAAACGGGGCCCATAGTCTTGGCGTTTCATCTCCTAGGGTTAGGTCTTTGGATGTTTAGGGTTTTCCATTGTTTCTCA
>SNQJ01S0006554.1:21333-35145 GCA_010110895.2 Picea sitchensis | reverse complement strand
AGGTATTTGGATGTTTAGGGTTTTCCATTGTTTCTCAATAATAATAGGCCTTCGAGCCTCATTGTAACACAGTTCAGAGGCCAGTAGCCGCCACATCTCTTCTCAGAGATAAGCTACCAGCGCCCTAGCTAGTTTATTTCCATCCTGTCTGTAAGCATATTTCAGTCATTTGTTATTAATGAAATGAAGTCTTATTTCCTTTGCATCTCTATGTTTATGTGTATTTTTGTATTTCATCGTGTTCCTACATAAATCCGGATCACCCGGGGTCGTAACTTTTGCATATGATTTCCGTTTTAGGCGTATGATAGCCGGTTGGAAAGGTATCATCGAGGAGATTAATTTTGGGGGCTCAATCATTTCTTCAAATGTCATTGAGAAGCTTGATCCCAAAAAACCTTGATTTAGGCCTTCTAAATGGCCCCAGAAGTTAAAACTGTTAAAAATAGTAAATTGCCAAAATTGCCAGAAAACTGTTTTCAACCAGTTGGAAAAGGTGGGTGGCCACCGATATCCACCTTGATCAATAACTTCATTAAATTTGAAGATTTAATTTTAGGATTATAAGAAATTGACAGATTAGATTAGGATGTAGACATCTAACTATTTTTGGTGACTCCAAGCTAATCATTAATTTGGTCAGAAATACCTACTCTCCTTCTAAATTATTCCCTAAATGCTATACTCCATTAGTTTGGGACTATATTAATAATATATTATCTTTTAATTTGATTCACATTTGCTGAGATTTCGATGCAATCGTTGACAAACTCGCTGCTTATGCATTTCAAATACCAAAGAGCAAACATGATTGTGTTGTAGTTTCTTTATATATACCTCACATTCCTAATAACAATGAGTCTTGACCAGTTTTTCAAGATGACGATGAAATCTATTATTTCTTGTTGAATGAAGAATATGACGATTCTAATACTATGCACCTTGAAGAAACATCTATAATAAGGGATTATTTCCTTCAGAAAATTTATTTCTCGAAGTGATATCGACAATGAAGATGATTACTCCAAGGAAACATCTAAGAGAAAAACAAGAGAGACTTGTTAATATCGGATTTGGCGAAGAACCAAAAGTCTTGTACATAAATGCTAATTACTCTGAAAATGAAGAAAAAAACAAATTTACTACATCATTTTTGGAATTTATGAATGCTTTTGTTTGGTCATATAATGAATTTCATGGTTTTGATCTACTTGTCATATGATGAATGCTTTTGTTTGGTCATATGATGAATTGCATGGTTTGGTCATATGATGAATTACCCAACATGCCATACCTATCAAACATGATTCCATACTTGTCAGAGAAAGATAATGTCATGTCAATTATATTTTGGAAGGTACTATTAGGAAGGAAATCGATAAAATGCTAGATGCACTAATGTACAATACTTTGGATGGGTTGCTGATTTGGTACTCGTTCAAAAGAAAAATGGAGATATTAGATTATTTGTCGATTTCAATGCTCTTAATCAGGCAATGTTAAAGAAAAAAGTCTGCTTCCTAATGTGGAATTAATTCTACAATAAATTGTAGGATCATGAATGATGTCTTTGCTTTATGTATTTTTTTTTTTTTTGGGTACAATCGGATATGAGTCAATTGTAAATATTTATTTAACACAAATTTCACTACTAGACGAGGCACTTTTTCGTATGATTGTATGCCCTTCATCTTGATCAATATAGGTACAACATTTTAGAGAGCTATGTATATTTCTTTTGACTATTTAGTAGGTGTTATTGTGTATGCTTTTCTTGATGATTAACCATCCTTTCTAAACTTTGTGATGGACATTTTGATCGTCTTAGGAATATTCTTATTCGTTACTAGAAATATGAAATTTCTTTAAATTCAAACAAATTTGTTTTTGGTGTTAAATATGAACAACTTATTGGTCACATTATTTTTGTAAAAAATAAGTCCGTGTATTCATAATTTGCATATTCCTTTGATAAAGAAGGAAATACAATAATTTATGGGCAAAAATAATTTTGTAATAAGATTTATTCCTACTCATTTCTTGAATGGTTAAGCCCACTCATAGTTTGTTGAAAAAAACAAAGAGTTTTGCTTGTCAAAATATATCAAAAAAGATTTAAAAGATATTAAGGAAGTCATCTCTACCGCTCATGTCCTTGCTAGACCAAAATTTTCAAAAGATTTCATCATTTATATTAATGCTATGAAATGTGCTATTTCTTATGCAAATTGATGACCAAGGCTTTTAGAAGCCAATTACTTACATGGGCCAAAATATTGGTTAAATTGAAATTGAAATATTCATTCATTGAGAATGATGCCTTTTACTTAAAGAAATTGAGAATTTTTGTGAGTCCATTCTAGGTAAGCACACTAAGGTAAAAGTTCCTTTGCTAGCTATTCAATTTATTCTCTCTCAAACATTTATGTTTGGTAAATTAGTTCATTGGTTAACTAAGATACAAGAACATGATTTTGAGATCACCACGGCCAAAACTATTAAAGGAAGTGACTTAGCACTTCATATTGTTTTCATGTTGATTAGAATACTAAACTTGACAATGAATATGAATATGGAGATACCTTTTTATCCTTGTTATTTGCTATTGACTATGAGAATGTAACACCTATGCAAGGGCTGCTATGAAATTAAATTTTCTTTCTTATACAAATGCATCAATATATAACAAAATTTTCCTATTCTTTTAATGAAATAATTGAAATCATAACAAATGCATGCTAAGAAGATACCTCCTCCATGGTATGTTGAAGTTGATTAGTTGTAATGTAGTCCTGCCAATAATAGGAAGATGTTTCCAAGCATTATTTTCTTCCACTTTCTTTCCCACTTGCCCAGAGTGAAACAACAGAAATAACCACCCTGCCAACTAGAAGCCTAGCCGACTTCCTAGCTCCAAGAAACCTTTCGGTCTCTTGGCCCTCCGTGCCCGTGACTCCAAGAACAATAAAACACAAATACTCTAAGAAGACTATAACAAGAATTATGTCTTCCAAGAATCTCACAACCTCTCATCATGCTCAAACCTCCCAAATCCTTTCTTCTTCACCACTTCTTCTTCCTATTTATCAAGTTTCCATACACCCTTCCCCAAGTCTACTTAACCACCCTCATTATTATCCATCAACTTCCCTTATCTATATTTTTGGGAAAAGATTAAAATAAAACTAAAATATAAATGACTTGCATTAAACAACAATAAATAAAATTCAAAGTCTTTCTTCTCATGCTAGCTAATAAATGCAATTTGACAATTTTTCCCAAAATGTACATGAAAACCCACCATGCTCATTTAATTCATCATACCAACCATAAATCAAAGTCAAAGAAGGTATTTAATGCTTCTAGATATTTTATATGCAATATAATTTACATAATCAATAAACATTCAATTAAATAGTTAATAATTTACTTTAATAATTAATACATTAATTAGTTGTGCTAGTGTACATATGTAAGGTATGTGTGCATAGCTAGCAGATACATATCTCATGCATGTACTAACGATAAACAACCATTGCCTCTAGTGCATAGTTCCTATATGATCACACCAAGACATGTAGGCCAACAAATCAAGTAATGCATCATTTAATAATCTTAACGAACAAAATTACACCAATTCATCAATAACTCATTAACACACTTAAAATATCAATAGGAAATCAAAATATAGTTTTAAACATGGTATGAACCAAGTGAGTAAACAATAGTGGTACATATAATCCCCAATCAGTAACCTCAACTATCATCGAAGCATCCTTCCTTCCTAACTTACTTCCATCTTCCATCCTATCCTTTCCTCTGCTGGACTAACATCGAACGTCAACTATATTGACCTAACTTCAGATAGAACCCGTAAGTGGAAGTGTCATACATCTCGACCAAGCTTCCCCAGTAGGCAATTGGCAGTCGTCATCACACGTTTAGGGTAGCGTGGCTTAACACTTCCCTCCCACAACTCCAGGTTTCAAAGGATACACGATGGGAAATGCTTCCACCTCTCCTGATAGAACTAGGGTCAACACCCTATATCGAGCCATACTATGCAACTACTGTTCTTAGAGTCAGGTCATTGAACAATCACTCTGGGCAAGTTATGCGTCCTATCAAAACCACACTTACCACAAATCATAGCAATATTTTAAATCATAAGCAAAACTTATAGTGTACATGATCTTACTGATGTCTGCGACATCCAAGTTACCTCAACAATATAGTCATTTAGATCGTACATAGTTCATCAACCTATAGGTTAGCTCACTAATGCTCATATCTATGCAAATATATAACAATTTCATGAGAATCAATATTTGTATTAACATTTACAATATAGTTTTGAACTAGTATCCAGGTACTTAAATTAAATCACATAGCTATCAATATCATGAACATATAAATGTAATTTCATGGTATGTAGGTCCACATGTCCATAGACTAAAGTGCTAATGTTTAATAGTCTTCTACAGATAATAAGCAAATGAAATACAATTCGGTCATAATATCATTAGGCTACTTAGGTTTAAATGGAGCATTACATACACCCACCCTTTGGGAACTTCGTCCCAAAGTTATGGTCAAAATGCAAGGTAATGATAATACATGGTATTTACATCTCCCTTGGTTTAACTCTTTGAATAATCATTACTTAGTCACTACTTTGATCGTACTATCATTAGGTCATCACAAAGTTACTACTACATTAGCAATAAGGGGGAGACCCTTCAATATAAATTGTATTTACCATCTTGTTCTTTGTAAGTGTCATAATTTATTAACCAATTATTTCATGATACTCACTACAGTTCCATCTTAATGATAAAATTTCAATTAACTATCATATATACTATAAAAACAAAATCTTATAAAGAATTATAAATTTAAGAGTTTTTTTTATTCCTTTCTTTATATCAAAAGATTAAGTTGAACATCTCAATAATGATTTAGTTTATCTAAAAATATATCAATCTTCAACCAAATTATAATATAATAGGTTGTTGTTATTTTCTTATACCATGTGTAGGGTTATGGTCATTCACAAATAAGAATTTTTTTTTCATGGTACAACTACTAAGGGTCTTCCCTAATAACAATCATGTGTTATACTAGTCATACTGGACCTTCACTTGATTAAAAACATGTTGGGTATTTTAATATATTGACTAAGAATACCTCTATTTAACATGAATCTTATTATGAATCGACTCTATGTTATTTCCACTTGTAAATTAATTAACACAAAGACACTCTTTTCTTATAGATTTATTCTTCCTAAGTTCCATATATGACCCCAATAGTTAAAGTGTAGTCTTCTAGATTGACTACTAGATATAACCTTATCTTTTCTAGTTAAGTGAATCTTATGTTGAGTTTGATATAAATTTCATTAAATACATATAATTTCACATGGGATATATTTATAATTATAAACAATCAATATTGACTTTTATCATCACTCTAGCTTGACAATACATATGCCATCACTCATGAGATTGGGAATCAAAAGTTTTTCCTTCTTAAAAACATTGACTTAAGATACTGCTAATTGATTTGTCATGTGATGTCATCATTTGATTATTTATTTGGTTATTTTTCTCAATCTCACTACCTTCTTAAGTCATAAATTAGATCTCGACCAAGGAAATGTGGTGTCTAGGATTCTCTTAAGAACGTTGAGTTTGGTTACCTTAGGTGATTGTAATAAGGTCTTGTCATCCACTAATAGTGTACTTTACCAATCACACAAATTCATACTTATGCCTATGATTTCACTTGAAACTAGGTTCAATCCTAGCCTCCCACTTACTAACTAAGTTGATTACAACCTCTAAGATATAATTACAATATCTCAATGATTGTGGGCAATTTTTTTTTTTTTTTTAAATCACTATATTTATTAATGATTTCATGCTAACTCTTCTTATTACCAATGTCACCTCATAAATCCATTTTTATAATTCTTTTATAAGTGAATACACTTTATTTATTTGTTTTCAATGTGTCAACATTTAATGAATTTCTTATATATCTAGTAAATTGACTATTAAAATTTAGTTTTCTCTTCAAAGTGCTAAGTTAACAACGTAGTTGCAATGATTGAATTGTGATAACTCATTGAATTAAAAGAAGCTCAAGAGTTTTTATTTTGGAAGTGTGATTTTAACCACAATTGTAACAACAAAATCTACATAATATTTTCTTCATAATTTTTTTTTTCTTTCTTTGTCAATAAATAAAATTCTCTCATTTAAAATTTCTGGCAATAACTAACCACTAATGTTACTACTAAATATTAATAACTAAATCTTAATAGAATTTAAGCTTGAGTAAGTTTGAATTGGAATTATAGATTTTAATCAAGAAATTTAACAACTATAAGATCCATACTAATGTTTTTTTTTTTTTTTTTCATTTTATTACAATGCAATGAAGCATAAATTCAATTCTTAAGAAGTATGCAACTAACCAAAATTAAAATCATAATTTTATTAATGGTTACAAAGAGTATAATTTATTAATTTTTTTTTTTTTTTAAATTCATGAAATAATTAAAAATTTAAAAAATAAATCCAATTACCAACCATTATTTCGAAAGTGAAATTTATTATTTAAATTTCATGCAAGTTAACTAAAAGTTAAAGTCATAACTCCATTGAAATTTTTTAACAAATAATTTAATCTAACTTCTTAAAATTCGTGAAATAACTAAAAGTTAAAATCCTATTACCGACATTTATTGAAAGAAATTCCAATCTCCTTAATTCATATAATTAACAAAAAATTAATACCATAACTCCTTTATTGAAAAAGGATATTACTTAAACTCTTTACGTATACTGAAACAAAGTTAAAAACGAATAATCTAAAAGTAATATTAAAAGGGGATAACCCAAAAGTTATATATATATATATATATATATATATATATATATTTAAGTCTAAGTTTTTCGTGGTTTCCATTCTTAGCCATTTGAAGCAAATTTTATTGGAGGCGGCTTTACTTATAACTGTTATGTCTAGATAATCGACTACATGATCTAGTTCATAATTATGTTATGTTAAGTCTGGATTAATTGCAGTGATAACAATGATAAATGAGGTAAATTAGTTTATTGATCACAAATTTTGGGCAGGGATTATGACTTGATTCAGTGAAATAAAGAAGTTTGTTGATTTCAAATGCAATTCTCAGCACTGCGTTTATTCAAATTGAGTGTTAGAACAACCATAACTGGGGTTACCGACTAAATTACAACTAGATTAAATTGCTAGTTACATTCTCGGTATGGGTTAAGACTAGATACGATAATATCAAGAAGTTCACATAACTTAATTCAATAACTTACACCACATCTAACCACTGGTATGTCATAAAATGCTAGGACTGTGGTTATCACTTAAAAAAAAGAGAGATAATGAGAGATCTTGAAACTTCAAGAGTGATTTTGCTGGAACACTACACGAACAGATACAAGGATATTTTTTATTTTTTAAATCGATTAAATGCTAAAGACATAATCTAACTTGTAGTCGCATGGTACTAGAGAGGGCGGAGTTTACAAGACCATTATTATGACGATTCAAGAAATTTCAACCGACCAACGAATTTTTAACAATCACACCATTTAATCATAATTTTAAATGATAAAAACACAACGATTCCAGGAGCATTCAGAATATGAAGTATAAGGTAGAAAATACTACAAGGAATTGGATACTACTAAAAAAAAACCATAATCATAACATCTTACAAGTGTGGATGCAAAGAACATTGATATTTACAGTAATCTTGGGAGATATTAGATATATCCCTAACTTTATGAGATATAGAAGGAATAACCATTAGAGATTATCCACAATAGATATCCGCCACCACAATTTATCAGGGTTTACATAAAAAAGTGACAATGTCACGACCATCACCTGAAATCTATTAGCAGTGAACAAAATTATTTAATTATTATCTTCCAACAGAATGTAGTTGACGAACATTTGTGCTTATTATATTTGATTTTTAAATATATCTATCAATTAAAATCAATAAAATTTAAAATTACTAAAATTTCACAAGAAGCTACAACCTAACTAACACTTAAAAAGAAATGGATCATACTTTATCAATGTAATTATGTTATATTATTTGGTTCATATAATTTTAATAGTTTTATTGTGAATTCTTTATAACTTATTCAAATAAGTGAGTACCTTGAAGTCGGCCACCACCACATTTATAGCTTATTAAATTTTAGGATATTAAAATCTGGCAAATCTGAAATGGTAATTCCACCATGTCTCTTCACTTCATGTCGTGAGCTTTCCTTCACCTCAACCAGCTCCACCTAGCACATCCAAAACCTGTCACCTCGATCGACTCCACCTACCACATCCAAAACCTTGACATGTTCTCCCTCTTTATAAGTGGCCTCAATTTCAAAATTGCTATGTCCTCTCTTGCGTAAATCAATCCACTCCTTACATTGACGGGCTCTGTATCAACATTCTCGATGTATTTTCACAATATTTATTAATATGAACCCACTATTACAAAAGCAGGGACATACCTCTCTGTTTGTATGTCATTAGGGTCATACTCAGACTCTAATTTGATGAGCCATCGTTTCTTGATGATGATAGTGTTAGACTTGTCACAAAACTGTTGTATACTGGTGAAGCACGAACTTAAAATTTGATCCTACTATGGCTGGTATGAATTTTGGAGACAATGAAACATTCTGCCCAGATTCTGATTTGGACAGGTTCTTGGTTTCCAACCATAGCATTGATATTGACAAGATGTTCTGTGAGAATCCCAACCCAATATTTGTTAGGGAACAACTGTGTGTTGATTTGTGTGGTCCAGATCCTATGGAAAACCCCATGAAAACAAGGAGTATGACACTGATTTGAATCTCTGTGGTGAAATGAGAATTGCTTGCAGATTTCCAATAGTTACACAAGCTATGTACAACCATAGCCAAGTAATGACATGGTTTCTAAACAACATTATGACACACATGATGAGGATGATTGTTTCCCTCTTAGTTATCAAATTAATGAATCAGAACTAGAACATATGTCTGAGTTTGAAAATCCACTTGTGGATTGCACTAGCTTGATAAAAAAAATAAGTATGACAACACTCAGGAAATTGACGCTGCCAGAGTCATTTATGACACTAGTCAATACCATAGTAGAGTGATGATAATTCTGGGTTTTTATATTATGTAATGGGTTTGGCCTGGTTACTGGGTTTTCACATTGAGGGTTGTAGTCTGTATTTGACCGTGGCAACTTGATTTATGCACAACAATTATTAATTTATGGATATAGGGAGTCTTATATGAACTTGCAAGCTGTTAATTGTATGCATTTTTAGATGCACACAAACAATTTAAAGCTTCATATTAAGTGCAATGACTCAAAACATTGGATACACAGTTGAACATTCTCAAACTTATAATCAATTTTTCACTTGGGGAGAAATATGTTTTTGTTGAATTTACTTATTTATTTTATTTTAGAGAATGAATGCGTGGATTTGGCAGACCCCTTTACATCTTCTTCTCCATTTTCAAAATGCTACAACTTTGATGAAGTAGTTTCACAACCTGCTAATTGTTTCTATTATTTTGCCAACTCTTGAACACCTAGTACCTCTCACATACATAGTATTCAAATTATTTACGCCGCAAAAATGGCTCTTACGATACTACTAGCAAGGTTCAAGTTCAAAATAGAAACCACCTCGAATGAGGAAACACTCATATATCAAATTTGTAACCTTTAAAAGGTTCCTATCTGTATAAAAATTAACAGATGTCAACGTTGAAGTCTGTTGCATGCCAGTCAAGCCTTTGTGGTGGCATATATATATATATATATATATATATATATATATATATATAGAGAGAGAGAGAGAGAGAATGTTTTCCAAACTTTCTTACTGGAGAGAGAGAGAGAGAGAGAGAGAGAGAGAGAATGTTTTCCAAACTTTCTTAAGGGATTTGCATGAAAACTATCACAAAGTGTTTAAACTCCCTATAGAAAATTGCCTAATGCATGTAAGTTTTTAGGGGAACTCTCATGGAGAACAAGCATATGTTTGTTATAAAAATAAAATATATAATAAGTAATTTAAAATATTAAGCTAACTAAATGAGATACATAGTTTATGTTTCCAAAAACCTCTCCAACTACATGACACATCACATGACAAGAAGGGTTATATCTAGCATATGAGGCAAAACAAATAGGTCGAACTTCATTTGAGAGTCCTGAAGAACTAGATCCATCTTTGAAATCGATTATCTATTATTGAAATTGAATACTCCTGTCTATTATAAAAACCCCGAAGGTTTGCACCATTAAATTGTTTTTCTTATAAAATGGTGAAATTTTACGATCTCTAAGTTATTGCACATCGTTGGCACAGTATGGCCCTGAAGGTTCTAGTTTTCAAACCAATGCTCTGATACCAAATGTAACACTTTACGATCTCTAAGTTATTGCACATTGTTGGCATAGTATGGCCCTGAAGATCCTAGTTTTCAAACCAACGCTCTGATACCAAATGTAACACCTATGCAAGGGATGCTATGAAATGAAATTTTCTTTCTTATACAAATGCATCAATATATAACAAAAATTTCCTATTCTTTTAATGAAATAATTGAAATCATAACAAATGCATGCTAAGAAGATACCTCCTCCATGGTATGTTGAAGTTGTTTAGTTGTAATGTAGTCCTGCCAATAGTAGGAAGATGTTTCCAAGCATTCGTTTCTTCCACTTCCTTTCCCGTTTGCCCAGAGTGAAACAACGAAAAATAACCAGCCTGCCAACTAGGAGCCTAGCCGACTTCCTAGCTCCAAGAAACCTTTCGGTCTCTTGGCCCTCCGTGCCCATGAGTCCAAGAACAGTAAAACACAAATGCTCTAAGAAGACTATCACAATAATTATGTCTTCCAAGAATCTCACAACCTCTCATCATGCTCAAACCTGCCAAATCCTTTCTTCCTCACCACTTCTTCTCCCTATTTATCAAGTTTTCATACACCCTTCCCCAAGTCTCCTCAACCACCCTCATTATTATCCATCAACCTCCCTTATCTAGATTTTTGGGAAAATATTAAAATAAAACTAAAATATAAATGACTTTCATTAAACAACAATAAATAAAATGCAAAGTCTTTCTTCTCATGCTAGCTAATAAATACAATTTGACAATTTTCCCCAAAATGTACATGACAACCCACCATGCTCATTTAATTCATCATACCAACCATAAATCAAAGTCAAAGAAGGTATTTACTGCTTCTAGATATTTTGTATGCAATATAATTTACATAATCAATAAACATTCAATTAAATAGTTAATAATCTACTTTAATAATTAATACATTAATTAGTTGTGCTAGTGTACATATGTAAGGTATGTGTGCGTAGCTAGCAAACACATATCTCATGCATGTACTAATGATAAACAACCATTGCCTCTAGTGCATAGTTCCTATATGATCACACCTAGACATGTAGGACAACAGATCAAGTAATGCATCATTTAATAATCTTAACGAACAAAAATACACCAATTCATCAATAATTCATTAACACACTTAAAATATCAGTAGGAAATCAAAAGAGAGTTTTAAACATGGTAGGAACCAAGTGAGTAAACAATAGTGGCACATATAATCCCCAATCAGTAACCTCAACTATCATCGCAGCATCCTTCCTTCCTAACTTACTTCCATCTTCCATCCTATCCTTTCCTCTGCTGGACTGACATGGAGCATAAACTATATTGACCTAACTCCAGATAGAACCCATAAGTGGAAGTGTCATACACCTCGACCAAGCTGCCCCAGTAGGCAACTAGTCGTCATCACACGTCTAGGGGAGGGTGGCTTAACACTACCCTCCCACAACTCCAAGTTTCAGAGGATACACGGTGGGAAATGCCTCCACCTCTCTTGATAGAACTAGGGTAAACACCCTATATCGAGCCATACTGTGAAACTACTGTTCTTAGAGTTACGTCATTGAACAATCACTTAGGGCAAGTTGTGCATCCTGTCAAAACCACACTTACCACAGATCATTGCAATATTTTAAATCATAAGCAAAACTTATAGTGTACATTATCTTACCGATGTCTGCGACATCCATGTTACCTCAACAATATAGTCATTTAGATCTTACATAGTTCATCAACCTATAGGTTAGCTCACTAATGCTCATATCTATGAAAATATATAACAATTTCACGAGAATCCATATTTGTATTAACATTTACAATATAGTTTTGAACTAGTATCCAGGTGCTTAAATTAAATCACATAGCTATCAATATCATGAACATATAACTATAATTATTCATGGTATGTAGGTCCACATGTCCATAGACTAAAGTGTTAATGTTTAATAGTCTTCTACAAATAATAAGCAAATGAAATACAATTCGGTCATAATGTCATTAGGCTACTTAGGTTTAAATGGGGCATTACAAAGAATGTTGATCTTGATGTTGTAGATCACCCTTGGTATTGAGATATTATTTATCACTTGCACAATCATTAATGTCCCCCTCACCTAGAGAACAATGAGAAAATAAGATTAAGGTTAGAAGCAACCAAGTACATCGTGATATGTATGTACTATTTTACAAGTCCATTGATGATATGCTTCTTTGTTGTGTGAACTGAGAAGATTTCCCATCTATGTTGAAATTACTTGATAGTATAATTACTCAATGACTATCCATATTAGTGGGCATTTTGTAGCCAAGTTCACAACTCATAAGATTATGCGAACTTGTTTTTATTGTCCCTCTATTGTTAGAGATTCTTATAAGTTTGTGCAGTGTTCTGATATTTACTATCATTTAGCGGAAAGAGATAAACTTCTTACAATTTCATTAAAACCTGTGGTCCTAACATTTCCTTTTGCAAAGTAGGGCTTAGACTTCAACTTACCTTGCCATCTTCCATAGATCATAGTTTCATTTTGACAAATACATATTATTTTATGAAGTGGGTAGAATCCACCCCATTGAAAAATGTTAAGCATGAACATGTGATTGCATTTCTAGAAACTAATATCTTTTCTACATTTTGACCGCACATCAAAATTGCTTATGACAATGGTCCTACTTTTGTTTTCGGAAAGTTTTATGAATATTGTAGTAAGTTTAATGCCATTCATTCTACATCTTCTACTTACTATTCATAGGGAAATGAATAAGCTAAATCGACAAACTCCAACTTGGTCATAATACTCAAAAGGATAATTGGCAAAAGCTTGTCAATGTCATACTCAACTGATATATGCCTTATGGGTGCACTAGTGAAATGCACTTTTAGCGAGTTTATGGGCAAGAAGCAATCATATGCCTAGTTATATTTAAATTCCCTCATTCTAGATTTCTTTTCAAATTGAGGAATTAGATAACAATCCTTTGCAGGAAAGGAATCAAACTTTGTTGGCCCTAGAAGATCAATGTTGTAGTGCTTTTCGAAATTTGAAAATTAAACAAGATTTTGTCAAAAAATAATTTGATAAGAGGGATAAAATTGAGTCCTTTCATATCAGATAGTGAGTTGTCCAATAGGATTCTGTTCATGTTGAGAAGGGGAACCATACAAAATTCTTAAAGTTGTAGTTAGGACCTTACACAATTTCCTTTGTTTTGAGAAATAACATGTATTGCTTAAAAGATGGACATGAAATATTTTATCCTACACTACCAATGGGTATAATCTTAAGCCTTAATTTGATATCAACCCTCTTATATATATA
>SNQJ01S0006553.1:283491-307093 GCA_010110895.2 Picea sitchensis | reverse complement strand
ATTAATAATTTAGTATATATAATATTTTTCACAATCTTAAAATTATATATAATTTATTATTTTTTTATTTAAATTATTTTTTTTAATCTTTTTTATGCTTCAAATAAAAAAGAAAAATTAAATAAAAAAATTTCGATATTTTATATGTAACAATTTTCTAGAAATAAAATTGCATTAAAAATATTTTAAAAATAAACTTTTTTAACACTCATGAAACCAATAAACGCCTTTGCATGATTATATTAGAAAACTTAGATGTCAAGACACCTTCATTTGCCCTCTCACATTTATGGGATCATAAGTATTTTTTTTATTATAGGATCAAAAATAAAGCATAGTAACTTTATTTGTTCCCATTTGATCTTAGCCACTTTATTATGCTCCATCTGATTAAAGGGTATAAGGGGATAACTTTTGGGTAATTCATCCTTCTCTAAATTTTAAGTACTATTCATTTTTAATTTTTAATATAAAAATTGTTTAGTTGTAACTAAGGATTTTCACATAATTTTTATTGATTATAGATTTACTAAGCACCGGGAGAGATATTAACTTGGATTTATTAGGCATCGAGAGGGACCAAATCCCTCGAGGTGCAGACCTCAACTTTTTTAGGGTGTAAATGCTTGAGATTTTTTCTTTGAAAGTTTTGATTCCTCTTAACCCTTGTCAGATCCAAGGTTAAGATTGATTTAAGCTAGTTTATTAATACTTTATTCAAATTTTAACTTGGGTTATAGTTTTATTATTATATTATTATTTTGTGACACGTGTTACACATCCACCTAGGTTGTAGAATATGCCTCTTGATGCAATTAATATTTCTTTAAATGATCTTAAGTACACTAAGGATTGATCATCTTATGTTTCTAACACAAATATGTCTAGTTGTGAGGAACAAATTTCACATAACTCTCAACCATGGATCTATCATGCAATAAGAGGGATCTTAACCTTGGATCCATTAAGTGTCGAGAGGGATCTTATGGTTTAGATTATGTGGATAATGAATAAAGATAGAAATATAGCCGAAATCACACAAAGTTATTACAAAGAAAACAATAATACAATGAAACCCAAATTCTTTTAATGAATGAAATGGAAAAACACTACAATATGCAAAGCAATCCAAACTAACTAGAATGGTGGTAGCTTATCTTTGAATAGAGACGTGTTAGCTATGCTCATTCAGAAGAATCCCATTACATTAGCCTAAAATTGTTTTTTAGCTTAAACCATAAAACCACAAGAGGAAAAAATCCTAAAGACCCAAAACCCTAACCCTATGTGATGAGGTGGAAAACTTGAATGAGGGCCCAAAGGAGCCTAGTTGATACATCAAATTCCATGGCCACAATTTCACATACAAGATCCATTTAGGGTATTTCATGAACCATTACAAAGCTTAGAACCTGTAAAATTATATTACAAATACCAAAATTTAGAACCATTTTAGGGTAGTGGAAGAGGTGGATGGTCACCAATATCCACCTGAACTAATTGATATAAATTTTTTGGAGATCAACGATAAAGAAATAAATAGATTATTTGAAAAATGACAAAAAATTGCATTACCACTTTTAGGAACCCACCGAAAACACAACCACATATTTTAGCCAATCAACGTTTGCATTGACATGTTTTTCAAGGAATTCATTAGATTTTAAAGGGGAAAAGAACATTTTTTGAAACGATAAAACTCAGTTTTTGGGAGCTCCCCAAAGAGAAAAAGCCACCATTAAAACGCTCGGATTTGGCGACGATAGTCTCTAATCAACGTTCAATTCTAGTAGCTAAGCAAATCTCACTCGATTTAGTAAGATTTTGTCATCATGTCTCTTAGATTTGATACCTTAGATGTTAAATTCGAACAACGTCCCTTGAATTATTCATTATTTTCCTTATTTCGAATTGAGCTTTGAAATTTCTTGATTTTCATAATCACCTCCATCATCGAAGAATCGTTGGACGGAATCAAAACCATCGGGAAGAAGTGTTGCATGGAGTAGCTCTAGTGCAAGAGTAGTTGGGTTATTTTTCAAGTATAAGTATTAGTCGTGTGTTGTGGGCAATCTGAGCAGGTAAGTAATACAAACGAGTAGACGCATTCCAGAAAATACAATAGTGTCATTATTTTGTTGATTAGCTAAATGATGTTTTTTTATGTACCAATCATTATAGGGAATTGTTGGTTTTCAGTTTTCAAAATAGTTGTCTATCATTTGATTAAATCGATTAAGACATTGTTTCCTCTGAAAAAATAGGAAGAGTCATTGTTGTTCCATGTGTTGATTTGTAAAAAATATGCCTCCGAGAGGAAATCATGTTAGGAAGATTACATGTTGTTGCAGCCAAAGCACCCATTTTTTCTTATGATAAGGGTGGGTAACTGCATGGGGGTTTTCCTACTTTTAGAAGTAGACAAATATTACAAGTTTCCAATAGTAGAAGTACTCCTCAACAACACTTTGGTAAAAATATTATATGACCATCAAGACTTGGGGAAAATAATGACTAGTTGGTGGAAGGAAGATAACAAGTTCTTCCATAGCACTTATGGATGGTACAACATTACAAGATTAAGAAAAGCATACATGTATCTCATGGTTCTATTGTGTTGACTATATGGAGAAAATGATTGTTCATGTTTTACTAATGCATGGACCCCACTATCCCACATAGTGGCCACCACAGAAAAATGTTTCAATTGGGCAACCATTTTGTTCAGTGAGACGAGTTCTAAAATTGAAAAGGCCCATCAGGTAGCTAAGGAGCCATGTGTTGTGCCTTGTTTCTATATGGATTCATATATATTAGATGTGATATGCGCTAGGAATGTTGTAACACCCATGTTTCCCCCAGATTGTAAATATTATTATTATTGTGAACAAGACTATGGACATATATGTCATGTGAATGTTGGAAAGACAATGCTATAGAAGGTAATGTATATATTTTGTTATTAAATAAAAAGGAAATTGTGGCATGACTGTTGAAAGAGGTTTGCCAGTATAGATCATGATGCATGAGAGGGATGGTAAGGGGAACCAGTAATGGTGAGATGACCCCTGCCAGGCCGGTACTCTGCTAGATATAAATTGCTCAGACCTAGAACAGTCTTCTGGCCCAGAAAAATTAATTGCTAGTCAGGCTGGTAGTTGGGAAGTCTTCCTCAAGAGTCAATGAGGAGATGGGCAGAGAATCCATCTGGAAACTTCCTGGTATGACCCACAAAATTTTGTTGGGAAAAGCAAGAAAAGAAAGGTGAAAATCGTGGGCAGAGGAAAGAAGAGGAGAGACACAAACTAATCAAGAAGAGAGAGCGCACAAGGCTCTCTAGTTCTGAAGAGAATTGAGAACTAATTTTTTCTGGTTACAGGAGTGCCTGTACAGTGTTTTTTAATCAAGATGATAAATATAGTTGCAGTGATTGAGTGAACAATCCCAGCATAATCCCTTGCTTGGTGGATAGAAAAATGAACTGTCAGGTTCCTATGGGAAAAGGAGAGTAACATTTGTCCCTTGTTGTTGCTGAGATAAAGCAGAATCCCTCTCATGACATCATGATCTAGCTAGGAGGTGGGCAGTTGAGGAATACTCCAAGAGAAATTGTGCCTATGGTTGTGTGGAAAAGGGAACCCCTTTCAATAGTTTCCAACTAATTTCCAATATCAGATAAGTGTGACTCTGAGTTTTATGTTGTCTTGATTGATTTGTTATAATATGAGTTTCATGAGCTAGATGATGGTATAATCTTTTATCTTCTTTGAATGGTAGAATCTGTGGATCTGCAGGCCTAACAGCCTGGGAAATTTGAAGTAAAGCTTGCATATCATATGTTGTCAATGGATTTTTGACTTACCCTGTTTAGAAAAGGAGAAATGTTAGTAATGGGTTTTAAATGAATTTGAGGCATAAGACTATGGCCTCTATGCGGGTTGGAAAATCCTCAAAGGGATTTCCCAAGGATCTAATTCACGAATATAGAGTCGAGATGGACTCTATGGAACTTCTCTGAACCTGTTAATATCTCCAAATTTCCTTTTCCTGTTATAGAATTTGATTTCTGTAAATGAAAGGTGCTTCCTTCAAACTATTTTTCCATGTGACCTTATGCCCAAGTCCACGGGATTAACTAAATCTTGGTTAAGATTTTGAAGCATAGCCTTCCTGGGCGTGCAAAGGTTCCAAGTGACCATAAGCCCGAAGCCACAGGATTATTACCTTACATGTGGGATTACTGACTTGAGCCCTCGAGCCACTAGGAGTTCCATGAGACCGAGGCCCAAGAACTCTGCGCTACATGTAAAAGGTGCTAACAAACCTTTATCCCAATTCTCTAAATACATGACCATCATACGACCATGACCTACAACCGGGTGCTAACCCAATTAGCGCTTATCAGATAACTTCAACATTGGCTCAGATCAACGGTCATGATTTAATCTCATCATGATATCTACGGATTACGCATTTAAACCTGACAGTTTGTTAACTATTTTTCCATTGTGCGATTAGATCCTATGCCGACATGTAGCCAAAACAACCAACAATCTTGATCTATGCACGCTACCTCCTGGAATTTAACATGCATAAAACTTTACTCTACACTTCGACTTTCTACCATTGATCATGGTCATAGATCAATGGTGTGATTCTCTTCCTTGACCTCTTATGGATCCAATGGTTGAAATGATACCCAACACACCTATCTCATCGGACGGCTGGCGAGATTTCGCTACTTCATGAATTCGCGACCCATACAATCCCAAATCCTTCCACCTCTCCGGAGTATTACGAGTCGATGGGGTCATGAAGTAGTGAAGACCGGATGCTTTTGGTCAATACTCCTGCTTATTCTATCCTTCCACTATTCTTGATCAAACGGTTGAAAAGGATCCTGAAGGATCTTAGATTGACGGTCTGTGTGACTTCAGGATTTCAGCCTTCGAGATTTCAAGAAAGTGGGATAGAGCACAATTAGACCGTGACCAAAAGGCTGAAGTACGGAGTAAGGAGTTCTAGAACTTCAAAACTTCAAAACTTCGATACTTCGAGACTACAGGAGAATTTCAGGGATAAAGGGTATGGTAAACGTCGAAGCACCAAATTTTTGAAATCCCCTTGTTGAAGTGTCAAGCTCTAATTGGATGGGCCTGCATATGCCATGGTGACATGGTGTGTCTGGGTAGGTCCACGTGGCATCGTGGGATTAGACGCAAGTTAGGTGTGGGACGACCCTTTCCTTCCTCGTCACGTCTAAACCATGTGTTAGGTGCGGACAAACCTCGTATTTTAGATCCAAGGATGGATAGAGCTCCATCGTAGATATTTAGAGTGGAAGGATCCCTCTGGACTTCAGATCTGTGGGAAAGTTTTAAACCTATACAAGAATGTTGAAGGGATGAAGGCCCGATATCCGTGAAGACCCGAGAGATATTCCCTGTAACCCCTCCTTCCGCGGCCACATCATTACCCGAGGATGATGATCAGGGTCATGAAAGTGACATGTCAGATGGTACGAGGGAAGTAAAGCCACATGGATGCCACAAGGCAAAGGGGATGGCCATTGGCCAATAACGCCTCGAAAACTTCAGAAGGCCATAACTTTCAAACCAAAACTTGATGTTGGACAAGGTTATAGTCATTGGAAAGCTCTCTACGAGCACAAGACGATGGTGCCCTCATTCAAAGAATTCAAGGAGTTGTAGGAAAGCGAAGAAAAATACGCCCCATTCCTTTTAAAGAGTACTTAGGGGGTCGGGTGTGTGACAAATGTATTCCCAGGGATAAATCTCAATTGGCATGTTTCAGAAGCTCCAATCCATGTATATTTCCAAATGCTTTGGGAGAATAAGTATAAAAAATCTTATTCACTCATATGTGATTCTTTCTTAGATAGGTTGTATTTCATTATTTTTTTGTAGATAATGACCAAGTTTGAATGATCAAGCTAAGGATATTATTTCATGCATTGGTAATTGGTATTTATAAAAGGAACTTACATACATTGGGGTTTATGGGGAAACTACTACACGTCACCTAGTGCCCAAGTATGTCCCAGATAGATTGGTTATGGGAGAAGTATACTATCAAACTATCCTTCAAGGACTCGATGCATCTGTGGTAAATGAAGACAAGAAAAGGAAATTTTTATTCCTTATGGTTTCAAGATAGGTTTCTACTTCATCAAATATACAAGACAAGTTACGTAGGAAACACTTAGCCATTTGGAATAAATGTTCCAAGTTGGAAGATTTAGAAGGCATTATCCCAAAGGACTAGTTTTGAAACATGTTGAACAAGTGTCTTGTAGTTGGCCATACAATCATGAGAAATGGGAATACGAATCCTTCACTGAAAAATGCCCAAAGCTGGGATGAGGTGTTGGAAATAAGAAGTAACCCTCATATAATTGTGTACAAAAGCGTTTCTGTAGATGAACAAATGTGGGAGCTAAATTGTGGTGTAGCTACTAGTAGAGTAGTTGAAGAAGCAAGAATACAAGAGGAAATGAGATTGAGGGAAGAAGAAAAGAAAAAGTCCATTCAAGAGGAACAAGCCAAGTTACATCAAGAGTGGGAACTTCGATACAAAATAGAAGAAGAATTGTGGAGGAAACGAGAAGAAGATGTTTCTTAGGAGGGAATAGAAAACAAAATAAGAGTTGTTGAAGCTTATCAGAGAAGGAGAGATTTGCAGGAGTAGAGTGAGAAAGAAATAGAAGAAAAAGATTGAGGGAAGAAGAGCAAAATCGAGCTAATGAGGATAAAAGGAAACAACAATAAAAGGAGGATAAAAGGATCTGAGACGAGTTATTGTAGAAATAAATGGTCGACAAGCAAGTATTGGATTAGCAATAGGGATCCCAACCTGTAAGGGCTCATGTAAATATTATTGATTTAACTGAAGAAGAGGAAGATGTACCCAAAGAAAGCATTGATCTGGATTTAGGAGTGGAACGAACTGATTAACAGATTGAATACAATAAATACAGAGATATGAAGAACAACACATATATCTAGTGAACAATATCTTCTATTGATTAAATGAAATAGGATGAAACTGTAAAACTACAAAACTAAAACACTTGTTTGAATGGTGGTAGCTATCTCTAAGAAGAGATGTGGCTGCTACGCACATCTGTCTGAGCAAAATGATTACAATGAGGCTCCAAAGGCCTTTTTGATATTACTCATGAATTCCAATACCCTAGACATCCAAAAACCTAACCCTAGGAGGTGAAACGCCAAAAGTTATGCGGGCCCCTATGGGTAAGTTGGTACTGGGGTCGTAACTTTTGCATATGACCTATGTTTTAGGCGCATGATAGCATGTTGGAGAGGTCTTTTAGAGAACTACACATTACGTCGTCAAACTCTGACTATGTCTATAGTTTGACTGTGGTGAGCCAAAAAAACATTGTTAAGGGCCCTAAAATGGCCTAGAAGTACATCAAGATGCGTTGACATGAAAACATACAAAGTAAGTCAGTTGGATTAGGTGGGAGGCCACTAGTGTCCACCTAGAATATGTGTAGGGATTCATATAGCCCCATAAGTGTAGAACCCACCATTACAAAGAAGTACAAAAGAACATGTTGAACTAAAATTGTCAAGAGGAGCCAGTTGGAATAGGTGGGTGGACACCGATATCCACCTGGATCAATCCTCCCCCCATAGGAAGCAATGGTCTCCATTGCATTGATTTCCCCCATTAGGTGAGGAAACTTATGTTGAATTTGGCACTGGGTGAGCCACTTTCCTTGGTGTAGGAGTTGCCTTGCCTTGACAACGCGATAAAGTTGGATCCTCTGTTGGCGATTGCCCTTGAACTGTGTGTCCACTATCTGATTAGTAGATGCTTGTTCCATGCAATCAGGTTTGAGCTATGTCGGTGTCAGTTGTTATGCGATCTCTGAGGTGTCCAACATTGGTGGAAAATATGGCTGAAGGAGGTCCACATTATACACTGGGTGAAATCTGAGGAAGGGTGGAGTGTTAATCTCAAAAGCATTGCTACCCACAACCTTGGTGATAGTGTAAGGCCCATAACTAAGTGGGAGGATCTTCCTATGGGGCCCTGTGAGACACTCCTTCTGCAAATGTAACCAGACTTTGTCTCCAACCTAAAATTGGTGTGGTACCCTATGTTGACCATGGCGATGATTGTACTTAACATTGGATTTCTGCAAAATCTCATGGACATGTTGGCGGATGTGTTGAATCCGCTCAACGAATCTGGTGTCTTTTTTGGTCTCAAACTGAACATGGGAAGAGTTGGTCTGTGTGGTAGCAAGAGGTAGTGCAACATCAATGGGACCCAAGGGTTGGAATCCCAACCCCACCTGAAATGGGCTATGGTTAGTGGAGCTATGGAGAGATCTGATGTAACTGTGCTAAACATAGGGCAGACTCTCATCCCATGTACGTGTATTCTTAGAGGTGTACATGCACATGATGTGCACAATCATCTGATTGACAACCTCTATGTGGCAGTCTGTTTGGGGTGGAAAGCAGTGGATTTAGTGAGCTTGGTGTCCAACAGTGACCAGAGACTCGACCAAAATGTGTTGAGGAACCTGTTGTCCCAGTAGGAGATGATGGTCTGTGGTATCCCAAAATGGACCCACACTTGTTCGAATAAGAGATTGGTAGTATCTGTCGATGTGATATTCTTCTTGCAGGCTGTGAGGATGGTCATCTTCAAAAATCAATCAACGACCATAAATACACAATCATTGCCTTGCTTGGTGGATGGAAGGTCATACTTGTAATCCATTGAGATGGATTCCCAAGGCTTCTCGGAAGTAGGAAGAGGAGTGTATAAGCCTTGCTTCTTAATAGCTGGCTTGGAAATGGCATAGGCAGTGCAAGATCTTATATACTTGCTAACATCCTGTCGAAATTTTGGCCAATAAAAATGTTTCTGAAGAACAACCACAGTTTTCTCCACGCCAAAATGCCATGCCATCCTACTGTAGTGGCAGCTTCGCACGCTCGCTTGTAGGAACACAAAGATGACCTAGATGGAATAATAGTCTGTCCTGAATGTGAAAATCGATGACAGTCACGCCTGTACCCAATAGTTGATAGGTGGTGGCGAAGTCTGGATCTTGCTGATAAATTTGGGGCCACTCAGATGCCTCATGTCCACAGGAATGGAACACAGTGGTGAGTGCATCCACGGGAGGTCGATTGAGGCAGTCATAGACTTGATTTGAGATCCATGTCTTATACTTGATGTTGAGATGGAACTATGGCAGGTAGGTGGACCACTTCTGATGGCGATCATTCTGTAATTTCCCCTGTGTCTGTATGAACTATAGAGGCTTGTGATTAGTGTGGATGATTGTCTCCTTTCCTGGAATTTAATGTTTCCATTGAAGACAAGATTGTACAATTGAATACATTTCCTTGTCATAGGTGGGGTATTTATGGATAGTATCTGAGAGTGTCTCACTATGGTATGCCACTAGATGACCGTGCTGAGTGAGAACTGTGCCTACAACATAGTCAAATGCATCAGTCTCAATCTCAAACGATTGTTGCAGATCGGGAAAGGAGAGTACTAGAGCTAAGCACAAGTGATTCTTCAGATCATCGAATGCTTGTTGTTGTTCCTTCCCCCACATGAACTTTTCCCTGCCACTGCCCTTGGTCACCTAGTTGAGGGCCCATGAAATATGGGAGAATCCCAACACGAACCATTGGTAGAAGTTGGCCAGTCCCAAGAATATCTAAAGTTCGGTTAGTGTGTTCAGGGTTGGCCAATCACGAATGACTTGGATCTTATTTGGATCAACATGTACCCCATGCTCATAAAAAATGTAGCCCAATTATTGGACCATGTTCATGCCAAAGGAGCATTTTTCCAAGTTGGAATATATATTGTGTTGTTGTAGAGTGCTCAAAATTTGTTGAATATGTCACTTGTGCTCCTCCCAAGTTTTGTTGAATATGAGGATGTCATCCAAATATACAACCACAAAAGAGTTGGTGAAGGGTCTCAACACATCATCCATCAACCTCATGAAAGTGGCTGGTGCATTTGTTAATCCAAAGGGCATGACCAACCATTCGAAGAGACCTTCTTTAGATTTGAAAGTTGTCTTCCATACATCAGTTGGTTCGATGGGAACCTAGTGGTAGCCAAAATTTAGGTCAATCTTGTTGAAGAACTTTTCCCCCTTGAGTTGGTAAACAAGGTCATCAATCATGGGAATTGGGTATCAGTTCTTGACTATGATTTTGTTTAAGGCTATGTAATCAATGCAGAGTCGCTAAGTCTCATCCTTCTTCTGCACTAGTACAATCGGGCTTCTGCAAGGGGAGGAGTTGGGTCTGATGTGCCCCTTTTGAAGAAGCTCTTGGATCTAACACTTGATTTCGTCATTTTCCATCAGTGAGAAATGATAGACTGGTCCATTATGCAAAGGTGCACTGGGGGTCAGATCAATTGGATGCTTGACTTGGCAGTGCGTCGATACCCCGGTGGGTGAGGAGAAGATGTCTCTGTACTCTTCCATGATCCCATCCACTTGCTTTTGTTGCAAAAAGAGGCTCTATGTAGAGGCCACGTATGTGACGGTGACCTTATTCTTACTGTGAGCATGGATCACAAAGAATACGAGCGTCCCAGTCTGTGAAATGACCTTATTGCATTTCTTAGCAGAGATTAAAGAAATAGTGGTAAGCGGTGCTACATTTGGTATCATGTACAATTGTCTACACTTGAAAGAAATAATAACACTGTGAGGTCTAGACTCATACACAACATGACGCTTCCACAAATATGGTTTTCCTAAAAGAACATCATAAACTTCAAGGGGAGAAATATCACACAATACCTCATCTTTGAAAGGCTTGATGTCGTAGGGCAGACGACACTGTTGGCTGACACAAAGATCTCTTCCTTGGCGAAGCCAGTCGATGGTGTAGGGCTACGGTTGCGGTGTTGTTGGCAAGTCCAGTCGCTTGACGACCTCTGCTGAAATCAGTTTCTTATGATTGCCACTATCAACAATGAAATGAAGTGGAGCCCCCTTTACCCACATATGTGAGTGAAAGAGGAGTTCCCCTTCCTCTGGTTCTTCTGGTTCACTTGGTCAGACTTTGGTGGTAGTGACAGTGGCATTGGGTTCAACATCGATAATCCACTTCCCTCCTTTGGGATTTGATTCAGAGTTAGAATCAACCTCTGACTCGAAATCCTTCAGCCCAACCACGAGTGACTGCTTGGAGCTGCATTATTCAATGTTGTGCCAAGATATTTTATGGTACTCACACCATTTTGTCGTGCCCTTCTTCGTCTTCTCATTTCCCTTCTTATGTTGCGGTTTGGACTAGTTGTCCTGAGAGTGGCCATATTTGCTTTGTCCCTTGCTATGTGGGTTGGGGCCACCTTTTCCCTACTTCGGCTGTGAGGAGTTTACAGATCCAAACTCTTGCTTCTTCTACTTAAATTTATACTCGATCTTGACATTGTATCTACAAGCCGTACCCAATGAGGCGATGTCTAGAAACTCCATTTATGTTTGAATGTATCTATGCAAACAACCACGGTATTTGAGCACCATTTGTCGCTCAGAGTCTTTGATACCCAATTTGGTGTGCAGGGTATGAAAAATATTGGTGAAATCCGCTATTGTATAGTCCATTTCTTGACGCAGGGTGGTCCATCCGGTGTACTGGTCCTCGTAGCTTCCAATAGGGTAGTATTGTTCTTTAATGGCATCCTAGAAGGAATCCCATGTAGGGGAAACCAAAAATATTGCAGATTCCTCTATGGCCCTTTGCTCAGAGTAAGTGTCCCACTAGTCTTTAACATGGGGGACGACCTTGAGGAGTGAAAAAGTAATATTTCCCCTATCAGAAAAATTGTGGACCGAAAAATACCTTCGAGCAGATTCAACCATTTATCTACAACATCCACATCTATCAGTCCTTCAAATAATGTAATATCAAAATTTACATGTACCTTGAAGGGGGTTGCATGACCTCTTGATGAAGATACTTCTCTTGTGGGCAGCCACCGAAGGATCTGCACATAGTTGTCCATCATTTCGTTCCTTTGTCACGCAAGGGCTTCCTTGAGAAACATTTTAAAATGATCTCCTTCTCCATTATCTTTATTTTTGTCTCCCATGGGTTGTTGTCGGGCTCAGCGCGATTGATTTTGCAATGGCTCAATTGGTTCGAGTCCCAACTTCTTGTACCTAGATCTTGTCGAGAACATGCACGAAGAAAAATAAATGAAGAGCAGACTGCTTTGATACCACTGATCCAGAGTTAGGAGCAGAACGAACTTATTAACAAACTGAATACAATAAACACAGAGATATGAAGAACAACACAGATATCCAGTGAATAATATCTTCTATTGAATAAATGAAATAGGTCAAAAATGTAAAACTGCAGAACTGAAACACTTGCTCAAATGGTGGTAGCTATATCTGAGAAGAGATGTGGCTGCTATGGGCATCCATCTAAGAATAATGATTACAATGAGGCTCCAGAGGCCTTTTTGATATTACTCATGAATGTTAAAACCCTATACATCCAAAAACCTAATCCTAGGAGGTGAAACACCAAAATTTATCTGGGCCCCTATGGATAACTTGGTACCTCAACTTCTCGGGTCGTAACTTTTTCATATGACCTATGTTTTAGGCACGTGATATCCCGTTGGAAATGTCTTTTAGAGAACTACACATTACATCGTAAAACTTTGACTCGATGTACATTTTGACTGTGATGAGACAAATAATCATTGTTAAGGGTCCCAAAACGACCCTGGAAGTAGAGAAAGATGTGCTGACATGAAAACATACAAAGTAAGTTAGTTGGATTAGGTGGGATGCCACTAGTATCCACCTAAAATATGTGTAGGGATTCAGACAACCTCGAAAGTGTAGAACCCACCATTACAAAGAAGTACATAAGAACATTTTGAACTAAAATTGTCAAGAGGAGCTAGTTGGAATAGGTGGGTGGTCACCAATATCCACCTGGATCAAGCACGCAACTAGAGGGAGGAAGGTGTTGGTAAGACGAAAGATAAAGCATCAAGTAAATATGAGGAACCATCAAATAACTAGGAAATTGATCAAGATAAAAATGATTAGAAGACACATGTCATTGATCAAGGTAAATATAAAGAACCAAAAGAGACACAAGTAGTAGATCAAGGTAAACGACATGAAGGAGCTCATGAAACTAATAAAGGCAAGGAACCTGAGATGGAGCACTTTCACACTCCAAGAATTTTTGAAAATGTTATGTCCTAGAGTGATCAACCTATCTCTAATCCTATAGATGAAGTTACTAACTTAGAATCCATTGCTTATGATTGACGTCAACAAGCCATTGTGAAAAGAACACAGAGGAAGTGAAAAATAAATGTGACGGTGTTGTGATATGCAATTTTGATCAACATGTGCTAGACACAAAAAATTCAAAGGTGAATAAATTTCTATTCGCTAGAGTAGATATCTCTCATGATATTATTGACAAAGCCAGGGATGATGAACATGAGGTTGAAGATGAAAATTTGAGTTCCTCGGGACTCAAGTGAATTATTACTAAAAATCATGTGGCGTTCTTACCCCTTTTGTGGAATAAATTTTAAACATCAATTGATTTGAATTGGGTCATTATATTATTTTTCATCTATCTCGATGCTTTCAAAGTGGAAAAAATGGAGGAATCATCTTACAGGGTCATTTTAGTGGCAGGTGCTAGTTCGGAAAATTGGGGTCTAGATCCTATTGGAGCCATTTTGAGGCATAAAATGATGTTTTTTTGGGTTATGGTGCCTACAAATTATTACCACCCCATTGATGGTGTTTTATACTACAGAACCTTTCCAACGGTGTAGATCGCGTGTCAATCAGAGCTAGTATGCAAAAGTTATGCCTCCCGCAAGTTGACCTATCCTGTTGACCACCATGGTACGAGAGGATGCCATGTCATCTCCTGTTATTCACGCATATGTGGCTAGCAATGTATGTATTTTCAAGAATATTCTAGAAGTTCCAAAACCCTATCACAATTTAGGGTTGAGGAAGTCAAAAACCTACCCCTGGATGGCTATTGGGCTATGTTAAATACCAGACCACTAGGAGGAGAAGGGGTTCCATTATTATGCATTGTATCTTGTTCCATAGCTAAGAATAACATATGAGAGTGGTATTTTGTGAGCATAAAAGAGTAGGAGATATTCTATAGCAGCCATACAGTCCACAAGTCAAAGGAAACTCCTCGAAGAGTGCCTCTTTCTTTGTACGTGCATCATTTCTATACCAGAGAAAAGAGAGCAAAGTAGCCTCACCTTCTAGTTGGTTTTTCTCCTGTATTGGGTTTCCCAGGTCATATATTGTGTTTAGTTGTGGATGGTGTGAATGTATTTTTATTTTTCTCTATTTTCCACATTTTATCTATTTCATGCATAAGCAAAAAACTAGTAGCTAAATATTCTAGAGATCCAAAGGAAAATTAACCTTAATAGTAAAAATTTCAGTATTTTATTAGATTTATTGTGACAAAATATTCTAGTGGAATATCCAAGGCAGTTTACAGATCATTAATAAGCAGCATAGAAAGTCAAAAGAAATTTTCTGGTAAAGATCATAGAACTCCAATAAGAAACCTTGTAGTTATTCATAATATATAAAGAAGAAAACACATGACCAAATTGAATATATAAAAGAAATTCAGAAAGGTCGTGGCGAGTAAGACCATGATATTAGGATTTTGGTGGAGGGTGAAGTGGCTAGAATAAAAGGAGAAGTACATTACTAGGGGAAATTGGCCACACCATCTCAAAGCCAAGTGAACGATGAATGGGTAACTTGCTCGAAATTATGGGGGGCTATAAATAAATTCATGGTAGAGAATGGTTTTCCTAGTTTCGACCAACCACAATAATTTAATCCAATGGATGAAATACTCGCATAATTCAAGAAAATGATAGATAAGTAGGATACATATGTCAAAACAATCACTTCAGTAAGTCATGGCCACATGCAAAAGTATATAGTCAAATAAGTCAAGACAACTGCCATGCTGGAATCACTATTTCCAGAAATAGAAAGATACACTTGGTGATTCAAGGTAGAAAGAGAAAACTTAAGTTTCCCCATGGATCAACATGTTTTCACATACCTTCGATTATGTGAAGAGTTGTTCGAGAAATGGGTCCAATATGATGTTGAGTATGTAACTATCCAAATTGTTAGTCCACTAACATCTTGATGACATGCAAGATTTTGTTCTTTTTATTCTTTACTTTATTCTATTTTTAAGTTGTAAAGTGAAGCTATAAATAAAAGGATCGACCTCGGAGAAGGGGTTTTTTTTGGATTTGAGGAGAATTTTGGGAAGAATGTATCAAAGAACTATTTCGAAGCTAATTCAGAAACTCTTTAATAGAGTCAAGGCGTTTGGTTTTTACGAGGTTTTTTTGTGCCTTTATTCCTTGTCGTGGATTCTTCTACTACCATTTAAATGTCTCAGTCATCCAGTACAAATTTCAATTGTTGTTGAGTTATATTTTGTGTAAGGCCTCTGGCACCGAGATCGGGTGCACACATCTACTCTGAAGTTTAGACAATAGACGCATATGTCCAAAGTGCTCAAACGCCATGCACATGACGTCTTGGGAACGAAGATGCCCTCGGTGAAACCTTGGAAAGGATGTTGGCACATTGGTGGGTAGGAGCACTTTGGGTGCCCAGCACACCAAGTGGACTCACCATGACACCTTGTGACACAAGCGACCTCAACATAGGTTGACATGAAGGATCAAAATGAGATGGAGGTGAGCTTGGGTTGCAGACAAGGAAAGTGACATGTTGGGCACACATCAAATGCCTGGCTAGACAAAAGGTGGGAATGTGTTCCCAATTTCATGAGTTGGAAAGGAAAGTTATGGTGCTCGGTTGGGTCAGCTGGCCCAAGTCATGGGTCAGCGCACCCAAGACATTAGGCGACAAATACATAGTGTGGGAACTCAGTTAAACGACACACTTGGAGACACAACTTGATGAAAATGCATGGGTGCTCGGTTGAGTTGGCACACCCAAGAGACAACTCAGCGGACGAGGTGTGTGCAAGACCGGTGGAGTGAGGCACCCAGTGACACAACTTGGAAAGTCGACATGTGGGCATTCGAAGGAACAACGCACTCAAACATCCAGACCACATGACTGTCCACATGGAGCGACACATATACATTAGATGAGAAGGTATGCCAAGAAGGGAGAAGGAAAACCAAGAGAGAAAATGCGCATTCAGAATGAGATTTGGATGAAGTGCATGATGAAGGGAATGGAAAACATGTAGAGTTCTAAAATGGAGCACAAAGAACAACAATGAAGCATTCCAGTGAAGTGTTTCGTTATGTTTACACACAGGTGGTCTAGATGAAGTATTATAGTGTTGGTCTATGGGAAAGGTGAATGGGCACATCTAGAGTTGTGCTAGAATGAATCAAGAAGTGTGTAGGTCTTTCACCAGTGGGGTGGACGATAGAGCTGGAAAGTTTGCGACAAGGATCCGCAAGTCCATCGATGGGTTTAGGCAAGACTTGGTATACAACTGTGGAGAGGGACGGTGTGACATAGAGGCAATGTGCGAGTAACAACACAATGGTTCGTCAGAGCACTCAGATAACCACAAGATGCATTAAGTCAAGCAATAGATACAAAGTTGTGAAGCATTGGAAGACAAGTAGCTAAGAGTGGGAAAAACAAGGGGAGTGCAGGGAAGTCTCGTCGCAGGTCTAGGTGAGTCATTCAACGAGGCAAAACCAAAGTTTGCATTAGCTTGGTGAAGTCTTGCGATGGAAAAAATATGGTGAGTCTATGGAGGATGCATGTTTGGGGCGCACCATAGTGGTTGTGAAAGTTGTTGTGACAGATGAGTCTTGGTGGGACGAATCTATGTATGCAAAGTGTCTTGGTGAGGTGAGGCATGTCATGCGACTCTTCCCAAGTTGTAAACTGATCCAGTAGTGTTCATAGTGTAATTGTTTCTCAATAATAATATTTAGTCAGGTGTTAGGCATGTCTTGTGCTGCTTTCACTTTATCTGTGTGTCTCTTTCTTATTTTTCAAGTGTTCTCTTGGTTTCGCACGTTCATGGATGCATGCTTAAATAACTAAGTGTTAAGACTGGTAACGATTTGTCTAAGTATACAAGTGAGTTGCACAGAGTAGCAGTGTGACTCACCCATAGCCTAGAATGGAGTATGGGTATGCTCTAGGTGAAGAGGTGTATTCGGGGTGAAGTATCCTTGGTGTTTCCAAGTAGCTAAGTGAGAACTGTCACAGTGAAGCACACCCTCAGGAGGTGTATGATTGCAAGATCTTGGCAGGAATCTTGTGGGGTCATGATAGATGGTATCAAAGCATGTTCATTGCATAATTTGAAGAAGGTTTGATGAACAATCGATGAGCTCCTCACCACTATTGCAATGGTGACATTGGTGTTAAGGCACATTGCAAAGAAAGTTTGGGCGCATAATTGTTGATTGGTTCAGTAAGGTGGACTAACCGATCATAGATATAGTCTAGGCACATACTTGGTTGGTTTGACTAGTAGGCCAGCAAGTGAAGAGGGTTTTGTGACAACAGTTTCGCAAAATAGTTTCGCAACATTGTGTCACAACATTAAGACATGGCCATATGGTGTTGGAGTTGTGGGATTGATTAGTTTGGTGATGAAACAGTTTGGGAGTTCTAGTGGGTTGGCAGTGAACTTGGGATGCAATATTTTTTTGTACGAAGAGTTGTCTTCACAATGGAATAATCATAGTTTTTGTGCAGCGAACCATAGAAAACACATCCCTATACTTTGACATAGAAGACAGCCAAAGTGATGGTCGTTTTAATTGGTTCACATCGCAGGGTGATGACTTTGGGTTTGAAGCATTTTCATCTATAGGCCATGAGGCATATTGGAAGAAGAAGTAGTCACATGATGAGCATGTTCAAGGGGTAGTTGATCCAAGGTTAGATGGACCAGACTCCTTGGACAAAAGTGGTGGATGAGGACATGTTGCGAAGGACAAGTCACATTTGGCCTAAGTAATAGGACAAGTGTCTATCATGACTTGAAAATTGAGGTTGTCTGAGTGGATCATCACACGGATCAAAAGGGTAGAAGTTCAGGTTGTGAAGTTTTCATGGAGAGTTGAATGCACCACCAGAAACCAAGATACACCAAAGGCCATGGATGGGACAAGTGGGATGATCGCATGACAGCGTGGACTAGATCACACAACTGGTTGACAAAGATGAACCTGGAAAATTTTGAGTGGGGACGAGTCGCAGGTCACATAGCATGGTGAGAAAATTCATTCAACATAGTCACTCGAATGGATGAGACAAGTCACACAACCGAGCAACAACATGCTTGGCTTGAACAGTGGGAAGAGATGAAGAGCTTAGAGACTGAGGTGGGGGAGTGAATGGATGATGAAGCAATGAGGTGCATGATGATTTCATGACTTGAGTAGATTTCAAGTGCAGATTGTGTAGTTGGGTTGGTGGTTCAACCCACGGCAGGCAGCTTGGACACACTTCGCTAGGTCGAATTTGCACCAAGTCGCACAGAGTTGTTGGACAGATTGGATTGCTAGTGGGACAATACACTTCTAAGTGATTTTTGGTTGAGTCATGGAGGAATCCAAGAAGGATCAAACCATAGCATGGGACGATTTGGACAATGAAAAAAGTGTGGGTTTGTCCTTGGTGCAAAGATAACCAAGGAGAACAGAGGTAGAATGGTGGAGGTGTGTGAGTTGGGCACACAAAATTTTGGCTTGAACAAATTGGACCAATGAACTTAGTCGTCAATGATTGGGATGAGTTTGTGTGGATATTAGCAGGCCAGAATGAAGATTCAATGGAAGAACTGTGGAGGTGACCGAGGAGCTCTCATGCGGGGGCATATCTTCTTGGGTTGCATTCCTCACTTGTCACATAGAAATTTGAAGGAAGAACAACAACATGTGTGCAAATTGTTCAGGTAGACTTGTATGGTTGAGTCATGCCACTTTGAGGCACCCTTGGACAGGTTGGAACGAATCTTTGAGATGAGACTTTCACACGGATCCATCGGGGGAGTTGTAAATATTTGGTTGCGGACATGGTGAGGCCTTGGTGGTGAGTCACTTGGGCGGGAATTCGGTTGAGTCATGTAGAATTAGCCATCATAGTGGAGAACCGAGGATGAAATAGTTGGTGGAGCAACCGTACAATTCCAAGAGGCACAACATCAATGTAGGTGAAAACGAGGAGGACAATAACCTAGGAATTTGAGCATGAATACATAAATGCAAATAGAAAAGAATGATTCATCAATGTGAGGAAGTATGTTCTCATGAGTTGGATGTGATGATTGGAATAACTACACATTTAGTTCAAGACATGGGGGAGATCAATGCACAGATGCATGTCATGAACAATTTAAGTATAGAATCAAGAGTACATCATGGGAACCAAACACTCAGACAAAGGAAACTTCGCAATGGTGATACTGGAAATCCCAACATGAGTAGCAATGCTATAGGTTGTCGGGACATCAACATCTTGGAGTGGAGGAGGATGTAAGGCCTCTTGCACCTAGCTAAAGTGCGCACATATACTCCGAAGTTTGGACAATAGAATCATATGTACAACACACTCAAACAACATGAATGAGACGTCTTGGGCACCAAGATTCTCCTCGATAAAACCTTGGCAAGGATGTTGGTGCATTGGTGTGTAGGAGCACTTTGGGAACCCAACACACCAAGTGGAGTCACCACAACCCCTTGGAAAGATGCCTTGTGACACAAGCGACCACAACACATGTTGAAGTGAAGTTTCAACATGAGACGAAGGCGATCTTGGGTTGCAAACAATGAAAGTGACCTATTGGGTGCACACCAAAATGATTGGATGACAAAAGGTGGGCGTGTGTGCCCAAGGTCATGAGTTGGTAAGGCAAGGTATGGTACTCGGTTGGGTAAGATAGCCCAAGACATTAGACGATGAAGACACAATGTAGGCTCTCAGTTAAATGACAAACCTAGAGACACAAGTCAACAACAAGGCATGGGTGCTCGGTTGGTTTGGCATGCCCAAGATACAACTCAGAAAACAAGGCGTGTGGGCACTCAGTGGAGTGACATGCATGGTGAAACGACTGGGCAATTCAACGTGTAGGTATTCGATGGAAAAACACGCTTAAATGTCCAAATAATGTGAATGTCCACATGGAGTGGCACATATATATTAGATGAGTGGGCATGCAAAGAGGGGAGAACGACAACCAAGAGAGAAAATGCACATTCAAACTAAGGTTTCGATGAAGTGCACAATTAAGGGCATGGGTAGCACGTAGAGTTAGGCAAGGGAGAACGGGGCATAAAAATAAGCATTCCAGTGAAGTGTTTCGTTATTTTTATGCACAAGTGGTCTAGACAAATTCTAATAGTTTTGGTCTATGGGAAAGGTGAACGAACACATCTAGAGTTGTGGTAGGATGAAGCAAGAAGTGTGCAGTTTTATCACCAATGGGGTGGATGATTAAGCTGGTAAGTTTATGACGAAGATCCACAAGTCCATTGGTGGGTTCAAGCGGGACCTAGTCTACAAATGTGGAGAGGATCGATGCGACATAGAGGTAATGTGCAAATAACAACACGTTGGTTCGACATAACACCTGGATAAATGTGGGACGCCTTAAGTCAAGAAATAGAGGCATATTTACGAAGCATTGGAAGACTGGTAACCAAGAGTGGGATGCATAAGGGAAGTTTGGGGAAGTTTCTTTGCAGGTCTGGGTGAGGCATGCCATGAGGCAGAGCCAAAGTTTGTGTTAGCTTGGTGAAGTCTTGTGGCAAAGAAGAGACAGTGAGTCTGTGGAGGGCGCATGTCTGGGGCACACCACAAAGGTTGTGAAATTTGTTGTGAAAGATGAGTCTTGGTGGGAGGAATCTATGTATGAGTGTCTTGGTGAGGTGAGGCGAGTTGTGTGACTCTACCCAAGTTGTAAACTGATCCAGTAGTGCTCATATTGTAATTATTTCACAATAATAATACGTGCTTGGGTATTAGGAACGTCTTGTGTTGCCCACACTATATTTGTGTGTCTCTTGTTTTTTTCACAAGTGTTCTCTTGGTTTCACACGTTCATGGATGTATGCTTAAATGACTAAGTCTTAATACTAGTAACGTTTTGTCTAAGTATACAAGTGAGTTGCACAGAGTAGGAGTGTGACTCGCCCATAACCGAGAATGGAGTATAGGTATGCTCTAGGTGAAGAGGCGTAGTCTGGGAAAAGTATCCTTGGTGTTTCCAAGTAGCCAACTAAGAACCGTTGCAATGTTGCACACCCTCAGGAAGTGTACGATTGTAAGATCCTGGAAATAATCCTATGGGGTTGTCACATTTTGTAATTGAATAGATAATTTGATGTTATTATTTGTAAATGCTTTATTAGTTATCCTTTTGATGAAGCATCTTTTGAATTAATTTTTAATATTTTATTTTCATCTCTTTCAACTTCATGTTATTCCATAATGTTATGCAGTAATTAGTTCTTAGAGGAATTGCTTCCACGGGGATCAAAAGTTGTGTTTCATATTCATTGATTGTTCTTGTAGGTTATCCAATAAGATCGACTTATTTTAAAACTATTAGAGTAGTTTACTTTCTGCTATCATTTTATAATACTAGAAAAAAATTAAAAAGGAAAAGAAGAACTATTGAATCCCAGCGAATGGTCCCCATACCATTAACCTAGAGGATTATTCCATACCAAATAGGGAGGATCTTAATTGGGTCTCATCCTTGGGTTTAATCACTATTGTTGAGCATTGGGAATCTAGTCCCCTCAACTAGTCGATGAATCCTAAATGATACTCTCTTACAACTTTAGTGTGGGTACATTGATGAAGTCAAAATGGTTAGTGGTAAACTGAAAGTACCAAATGAAGTGGAATGGTTAGTGGTCAACCAAAAACACAAGATACAGTGATGAATTGGTTAAGGGTAACCCACATTTGCATGGATAAATCACAAAAGTACACCAAAATTAGAAGGCTTTCAAACAATTATTGCAATTGAATATTTTTGGCATGACTAGGGCCCAATTCTAAATGTCTTGTTGAATTGAAAATCAATTCGATGACTCCTAAATGGTACTCTCTTACAATTTAAGGCGGGGGTGGGAAGTACATTGATGAAATCAAAATGGTTAATGGTAAATTGAAACCACAAAATGGAATTACTGGGAGATGGTTAGTGGTCAACTAAAAACCACAAGATACAATGATGAATTGGTTAAGAGTAACCCAGATTAAAAAAAAAAAAGCATGATGTCCCACCTTTTAGATAAAAAGGAGGGTGGGTGGGTGTGTGAGATGATTGTCGGACTTCAATTTTCAACAACAACAAACTAAATTTCCAAATGAGAAACAACACTTTGTAGATGGTATACTTAGATAAAACAAAATGCCAAATGGTTGACAATGGCTTCAGCAGAACATTGTAAATTTATCACTTGTGATAAATTGCCAATTTGAGCACTTTAATGTTTCTCTCACTTGTCGTATTTTTATGCAACATGTATTGATGTGATCAATTTTCCCTTGACGTGATTGATTCAGGAATTGAGCAATTCCAATAGGACACTTTATTTACTACTTCATGGTTATTTAGTAGAATTATGGTTCAATATCTTGTGGTTGGATCATATATAGGATCTAAGGTGGGATGTTGAATGACACTATTTGCGTGTAATTTTTTGAGAGAATTTTCTACACATTTTGTTCACACGGATGGTCATTTGACCTAGCATTGTCAGACTTCAATTTTCAACAACAACGAACTAAATTTCCAAATGAGAAACAACACTTTGTAGATGGTATACTTAGATAAAAAAAAATGCCAAATGGGTGACAACAATAGTAACAAGAGCATTGTAAAAATTTCATCACTTGTGATAAATTGCCAATTTGAGCACTTTAATGTTTCTCTCACTTGTCGTATTTTTATGCAACATGTATTGATGTGATAAAGTTTCCCTTGACGTGATTGATTCAGGAATTGAGCAATTCCAATAGGACACTTTGTTTACTACTTCATGGTTATTTAGTAGAATTATGGTTCAATATCTTGTAGTTGGATCATATATAGGATACAAGATTGGGATGTTGAATGACACTATTTGCATGTAATTTTCTGAGAGAATTTTTCTACACATTTTGTTCACCTGGATGGTCATTTGACCTAGCAAAGGATGGCTTGATCCATCTACATTGTTGCTTGAAATTTGATTGGGTTGTCAATCATTTTCAAGGATGTGTCAAACTTATTGTTCATTCACTTTCTCTTTATTCACTCCCATCATATATTGGAGTTCACGTCAATGAAAAAATTGCAGACATTCTATATCACATGTTTACACAATGGGATTTTCTAGATTCTATGAGTTTTCAACATCCAAATTTGGTAGTTTTTCAAGTAGATCTTCATCGAGGCTCAAATAAAGAGTTTCAAAATGAAGACTTGGAGGTGATACCAATTCTTGGTTCATTGTTGGCATCATT
>SNQJ01S0006553.1:248104-268254 GCA_010110895.2 Picea sitchensis | reverse complement strand
AAATTTAATATATATATATATATATATATATATATATATATAATTAAACAAATCTATTAAACACCAAGCATTAATATTTGTAAGCACACTGCATATATATTCACTATAACTTAAAATCTTTTAAGTATTGGAATTTTTGAAATCTATTTTTCAATATTTTTATATTTAATAAATTCAAAATTTAAATAAACATAATCCGTTTTTAAATCAAAAAACTTATTTTAATATATCTTTTTAATACACTTTACACTAAAATATTAAAAAATAAACACTCGATAGTAAAGTTTCTTTCTTAAATTAAGTGTAAAGAAAGCGAGATAACTTAAAATGTTTAGAATGAAGTATTAAAATACGAGATGAAAAAGTTGAAAGCATATTTGAAATGATAAAATGCATTATGATAATGTATCTTCATAATTGTGAGTTAGATCATTGCAATAAGAAGAGTATTTTTAAGTAAAATTTACGAATAGTTATAAATTATATATTTTTAAGAGTAGTGATAAATTATATATTTTTAAGAGTAATCATAAATTATAAAGATTTATAATTTTTTTAAGAGTAATCCTAACTTTTTAAAAAGTTTTAATGTTTTTTAAATATACTAATTATGAATATAATGAAAGAAATGCTTAAAATGTTTTAACATGTGTTTTAACATATTAACTATAAAGCTTTTGACATTGTGTTTAGGATTAATTTTTAGAATAGGTTATGAGAGTTAAAAGTTTTTTCCGGGTTGAGAGTTGCTCTGTTAAGGTTGTATGGGAACATTATTGTCAAGTTTAGAGTTGCTCAGTTAAGGTTGTATGAGAACGTTATTTCCAAGTTTAGGAGCACTGAAGAAATTAACTACAATATAGGAGTTAAACAAGGTTGTCCCCTATCCCCTATCATTTTTGGCATTTACATTGACAAGTTAAAAGATTGTTTGGAAGTCACAAGGTTGTGTTGGACCAACTCTTGCTAGTATAGTTATCCTCCTCCTTCTCTATACCGATGATATTGTTCTTATGGCAAGGAATCCCTACGACCTTAGTAAGTAGCTTAGAATCGTCAAGGACTTATGCTCTAATACATGTATGGGTGTGAACACTGACAAAACGAAGGTTATGATCATTGAATCCAACAACCTACCATACTTTTGTATATGACAACAATATCTTACAAGTATTTTGGAATTGATATTCATCACAAGCTCAATTGGAACTATAGCATTGAGAAAAGGATAAATGAAGAGTGGAAAACTTATTATGGGCTTGAAAATAATTGTAAATTAGTAGACCTTTGGTGATGGTATAAGAAAAAACTCCTCTTTGAGACTCTTGTCACTCCTATTATCTTATATGGATGTGAAGTTTGGGGATGCAATATCTCTGGAAAATCCTAGAGAAAGATAGAGCATATTCAAAAGAATGTTATAACTTATAATCTCAAAATTAAAGGCAATACACTCTATCCTATCCTCCTCATTCCCCAAAATTGCAATGGGGATGACATAATGATGCCAAGTCTTGACCAAATCATTGGGGAATAAAATAAGAAGTTATTTTGGAGAATACCAATGATATTAAAAATATTGTACAAACTAAATTTAAGGAGAATATACCTCTCTCTTTTGACTAGCTTAAAGAAGAGAATCAATATTGCTAAAATAAGAACTAATTCTCATGAGTTGCATAGTGAAAATAGGCATTGGGCAATCTCCAAAACACTATGGAAGGAAATAATTTGTCACCTTTGTAACACCAAAAGGGTTGAAAATGAAAAACACTTTCTCCTAAAGTTCCACCAACCTTCCTAATCTCTTACTTTTCTTAAGGTTTAATATACCAATTTTAATTTTAATGAAGATTAACCATCATTATCATCAAATATAATTAAATAAATATAATATTTTAATAAAAATATTTTATTTCTTAACTATAAATCAAATTGTTTTAATAAAAATATTTATTTTTAATTGAGAATCAAATAATTATTTTAATATATTTTTAAAATATTAAAAACTAAACCGGAATATCATTGAAAATTTGATTATTTTTATAACTGCTAATCAAATAATTATTTTAATATATTTTTAAAATATTAAAAACTAAACATGAATATAATTGAAGAATTGCTTTTCTACAATATTATTATAAATGATCAATAATCATAGAGTAATGAGTAATGTAAGAACGTTTCATTTAATGATTAAGGAGTCACGAACAAGATGATGGATGTAAACTTTTCTCTCTAACAGTTTTTTGAAGAGAAGAAAATTCACGGTAACACACCATATAAAAGAGTTTTATTTAGCATTTTTTGATTAATAGAAAAAATAAAACATATATATAATTTTTTATCAATCTTAAAAATTGAAATTAGAAAAATAATTGAAGTATGTATATTTCTACAATTTCTTATAATGTTGTTTGTAATTTTGGAAATAAATTATGTATGGAGTTTCTTAAAAATTGAAATTAGAAAAATAATTGAAGTATGTATATTTCTACAATTTCTTATAATGTTGTTTGTAATTTTGGAAATAAATTATGTATGGAGTTTTTGAAATGTTCAATTTTTTTGGAGTGGACACTCCATCCATCATGAGGGATTGTTGAAGCAAAGTTTATCCACCCATCATCAATCAGGGACTGTTGAAGCAATAAGTTTATAAACTTATTGCTTATTGCTTCAACGGTCCCGATGATGAATGGAGTGTCCACTCTAAATGTTAAACTCAATACACAGTTTATTTCCAGAATTACAAACAACAAAATGAAGAAAAATAGATACAATTAGTATGATAGCAATATAAGTTAAACACAATGACAATTACTTTGTTATAAACCAGAGATGTTGGGTTCAATCCCCAATGGAGTCTTTTAATAGTAAACACTCCTGTTTGTGCTCTCAGCCAACTACAAGTCCTGTATTTTCTATGACAAAAACAACTGTGATAAAGACACAGATTTGGAAAAAAGCTTTTTAACAACTCATGAGAATCATGATCGCGAATCAATCTATGACAAAAGAAAATGTGATTAAGACAGATTTGGGAAATGCTTTCAATAACTCATGATGGAACCATTGACCAAATGCTAGAAATTAAGTAAATCCGCCTTCTTGCTGCAGCATCTCTCTTCCAATAATTCCATGTTCTCTGCTACTGTCCTGTTTGTTCTTTTGCATCTCATCATTTGTTCTTTTGCTACGTTTTGCATCTAATTCTCCTTCTTTCTGTCAGCATCTCATCATTGTTCACATCATCGAAAGTCAAGGGGTAAGAGGGAGTGTCAACTTCAATATTGTTGTTGTTATTGGTAAAATTTGGATGAATATCATCAATATTTAATTCGCCCAGAGGGGGACATGGGTAGATTCTGTCATCATCTCTTGATTTGAAAAGAGTTTGGTCAAAGATGGAAAACACCTCTGGCATTTCATCTTCATTTTCTAGCTGGGGAATGGGCGAATCTGCATCAGCTGTATGCTTCTCCTCATCATTATTATGGGGAAGAATTGGCGAATCTGCATCAGCTGTAAAAGATTTTTAAGATTAATTTACATTTGAACACTCCAAAAATACAAGAACAAAAAGAATAAGAAGTCGAGAAGGCCATGCAGGCAAGCTTAGCTAATATTACCAAAAGAAAAAAAAATGGCCATGCATGAATGCTAACGAATTAATGTTTCAGAGAGATGTTTAGTAACCATAGTTTTTTTTTTTTTAATTTATTTTTAGGGTTTCTCATCTCAAGCAAATATATGTTTAAGTTTCAAAATTATTCTACAACATGTATTTATTAAGAAGAAGATCTGCAGCTAATATATTTGACAATTAGTTCTGAAGATGAATTTAGTTCCAGATTCGAAGATTACAATGGCTCTAACAGTGGACAATTGAGAAGATCTCTCTAAAATTTCCCACCACAAAAATCTAAGAATTAATGTTTACCAATTTGCCAACAAAATCTAAGGATTAATGTTACCAATTTGCCAACATTGTCCTGGCTGGATTTGAGTTTGACTGCAACATTGAATTTGTGTTGATCTTCCTGTAAACAGAAATAAAGAAGAATACCAGAAATAATGTTGGGAATGAATGCACAGATATTGATTTCATATTAACTGTATAAATACTATGAAAGACAGTTTTACCGTTTCTGAACGGAAGTAACAGAACAAACTGTTTCACTAACTAATGTGTTAACACAATTACAACTCCTAACACTCCCTCTTAATCTCAAGGATTACATTATTAATAATGCCTAAACTTTGACGTTGAAATTGAAAAACATCTCTTCCCAAAGGTTTGGTGAAGATATCAGCTAGTTGAGCTTTAGAACCACAAAATTTGAGGAAAATGTCACCATTTTTTACGAGTCCACAAATGAAGTGAAATAGAGTATCAATGTGTTTGCTTTTCTGATGAAACACATTATTCTTCGACAAGGAAATGGCAGAGTTATTGTTACAAAAAATCGAAATAGGTTATTTTGTCGTATATCCAAAATCCATCAAAAGCCTTTTAAGCCAAACTGCATGGCATGTTGTTGTTGTTGCCGCTACATATTCCGCTTCTGCAGAAGAGATAGAAACTATGGGTTGCTTCTTAGATGCCCATGAAATCAAATTCTTTCCAAAAAGAAAAGCATAGCCCGAAGTGTTTTTTTTGTCGTCAATACTACCTGCATAATCACTGTTGGTATAACCTATAAGCATACTGTCTGCTAAAGATGTGTACCACAAACCATAATTGGTTGTACCTACAATGTATCTTAAGATCCTCTTACCAACTTTCCAATGAGAATCCTTAGGAGATTCCATAAACCTGGAAATGTAACTTGCTGCATATGTTATGTCAGGTCTTGTAGTAGCAAGATACATAAGACTACCAACAAGTTGTTTATACAATGTGGAACTTATTACTGATCCCAAATCTTCTTTGCTTAATTTAGTGCCAAGAGCAATAGGAGTGTTAGCAGGCTTACACTTTTCCATCTTAAATTTTTTTTAAACTTCAGTAGCATATTTCTGTTGACTAATAAATATACCATGATCAGATTGTTCTACTTCAATGCCTAAGAAATACTTCATTAATCCAAGATCTGTCATTTCAAACTCATTTTTCATGGCTGATCTAAATGCATCTAACATCATGTTTCATGTGTAGATCATGTCGTCAACATAAAGACATAGGATGAGAATATTACCCAGTTGATTTACCTTGATATACAAAGTAGGCTCATTTTCGCTCCTACTGAAACCATCTTTGAGTAAATAATGATCAATTCTACTATACCAAGCTCACGGAGCTTGCTTCAAACCGTACAAGGCTTTCTTTAATTTGTACACTCGATGCTTTTGTGTTTTAACTTCAAATCCAGGTGGTTGATGGACATACACTTCTTCATTTAACACTCCATTCAAGAAGGCGGACTTGACATCCATTTGATAAATAGGCCACTTATTTTGTGCTGCAATGGCCAAAACAAATCGAACAATATCTAATCTTGCTACAGGTGCAAAAGTTTCACCATAATCAATGCCAGGTTGTTGTGAAAAACCTCTGGCAACTAACCTTGCTTTGTGTTTCTCAATCTCACCTTTTTCATTCAGTTTAGTTTTATAAACCCATTTGACACTTATGAGATTTTTATCTGCAGGTAGATCAACTAAATACCATGTATTTTTTCTTTCAATAGCTTCTATTTCATTATTCATTTCATCTACCCATTCTTTTTGCTTTGCAACTTCATCAAAACAAGTAGGTTGAGATGAGAAAAATGCAAACTGTACTACATTATCATCTTGGTCATATATATCACACAAACTTCTCATTTTTTTATGATTATGGTCAGAATCTGAATCACTATGAGATGAAGAATCATTATGAGACGAAGAACTACTTTCATTTTGAACTTGCAATCTTGGAAGACGCGTTATCGTTTCTTGATATTCATCTAACTTTGTAGGTGCTTGATGTTCATCTAACTCAAGAGAAGGATTGTGAGAAGTATTGTTTTCCATTTCATCCCATGATTTATCCTCCATAAATTTAACATCTCTACTTACTAGAAATTTCTTAGTAACAGGATTGTATAATTTGTATGCTTTCGACTGTTCACTATAACCAATAAAAATGTACTTCTCACTTCTATCATCAAGCTTCTTTCTTAGCTCTTCAGGAACATGAGCAAAAACAACACAACCAAAAATTTTGAAATGAGAAATATTTACCTTAGATCCACTCCATTTTTCTTCAGGTACTTTACCTTGAACACTGGAAGTTGGTGATCTATTAAGTATGTAAATTGAAGATGCAACTGCTTCAGCCCAGTAATCTTTGGACATTTTTCTTGCTGTAAGTAAACTCCTGGCCATGTTCATGATGGTGCGATTCTTTCTTTCTGCCACTCCATTTTGTTGTGGAGTATATCTAGTGGTAGTTTGTTTTTTAATACCATGATGTTTACAAAAATCAACAAACTCTCTTGAGTCATATTCACCTCCTCCATCAGATCTCAGAACTTTGACAAATCTGCCACTTTGTTTCTCTGCTTCAGCCTTGAATTCTTTGAATCGAGTGAAAGTCTCAGATTTGTGTTTGAGAAAATAAACCCAAACTTTCCTGCTAAAATCATCAATAAATGTCAGAAAATAAAACTTCCACCAATCGACTGATTTTGCATAGGTCCACATAAGTCTGTGTGAACTAACTCTAAGCACTCTTTGGTTCTATAAGAGGATGATGGAAAACTATCTCGCTGGTGTTTTCCTACTATGAAACTTTCACAAGAATGAATCTGATTAATCGAAGGAGGCAATCCTGTCACCATAGACTGTCTTTGTAACAAACTCATACTTTTGACTGGTAAATGACCATAACGATAATTCCATAACCCATTTTCAGTCACATTAGAAATATTACATGCATACATCTTCTCACTTCTCATTTCTAAGGGAAACGATCTGTTCTTTGTCATAGGGACTTTTGCAACAAGTCTTTTAGTTGGATTAAGAACTGTGCAAGTGTTGTTGTGGAAAGTAACATCATAACCATGTGCCATTAATTTCCCTATACTCAACAAATTGTGTTTGATATTTGGTACATAGTAAACATCAAGAATATTTTTCACTTCACCCTGCTTTGTTAAAACTGGCACAACACCTTTTCCCAAAGCTTTGATCGAATGATCATCACCCAAACTAATTGTAGTAATAAGAGATGTATCAAGATTATAAAGTATATCATTGTGACCAGTCATATGATTGCTACATCCACTATCTAGCAACCAAGCATTCTTGTCAAGAATTTTATGAGATACTTGACATGAAAGAAACAAAGTATCAGATGTTTCACTTTCTGTGACATTAGCTCTATTTCTATATTGCAACTTACGACATTCAGATATATGGTGACCCAACTTTTTACAATAACGACATTGAATTTCTGATTTATTTGTCCATCTCTAACCAAGATCTTGTGAAGACGATCTTGACTGCTCTGACTTGTCTTTTGTTTGTTCAGGTTTATCTCTTGTTTGAGAACATCCTCTACCACATCCTCGACCACATCCATGAAAACCTCTGCCTTTGCCTTTTTCCATGGACACCTTAGTCTGAAATGCATGTTCTAAAGTACCAAGATCCAAGGTCATCCTTGTTTCATGAGATAACAACGAACCAATCAATTCTTCTATAGAAAATTTAGTTAGATCTTTTGACTCAAGAAGAGCAGTAACTACCATTTCAAATTTCTTAGGTAAACTTCTAAGAACTTTTTCAACAACTCTTTGGTCTGTGAGTTCTTTTTCGCCATTAATCCTAAGTCGATTCATAATACCCATAACTTTAGTCATAAACTGATCAACACTTTCTGATTCACTCATTTTGAGGGTTTCAAATTGAGTTCTAAGGGTTTGAAGTCTCACAGTTTTCACTTTATCATTACCCTTATAAGATAACTTAAGAATATCCCATGCTTCTTTAGCAGTCTTGGCACCAATAATTTTAGGAAATATAGAATCATCTAAAGAAACTAAAATATATTATTTGGCTTTTCCTTCTTTTTGTTTAAGTTCTTCTTTGAACAACAATCATAACTACAACAACATTTGCATCAGGTTCTATGAACCTTGTTTCAACACAATCTCAACATCCCTGACCTTACAAAATGGCTTTCACCTTCTCACTCCAAAAATCCTAATTGGAACCAACTAAAGTTGGTGCTAGAATTGACCAAGAACTAGACATTTTTTAATTCCAAAATATCAACCAATTTTTTTTTTTAAATAATTGATATAATGAAACTTTAAATAAACTCCAAATTTTATAAATACTCTTCAGCAAAATCGAGAGTAAGGGAATTCCAAGCCTATAATTCTCAGCCAAATCCCTCTTTCAATTCGGCAGTGGCTCTTCTCCAAACTGGCGACAGCTCTATGGCACTTCTTCAAACTGGCGGGCAACTCTTCTCCAAACCGATGGCAGCTTTGTGGCACTTCTTCAAACTGGTTGGCGACGCAGACAACAACTCAACGTTCAGATGGTATTCTTCACTGTGGAAGAGAGACGCGGAAGCGAGACGCAGACAACAATAGGAATCAGAAGAGAGACACAAACATCAATAGGAATCGCCTTCTCCCAATCTATCGCTCTGATACCATGTAAACAGAAATAAAGAAAAATACCAGAAATAATGTTGGGAATGAATGCACAGATATTGATTTCATATTAATTGTATAAATACTATGAAAGACAGTTTTACCGTTTCTGAACGGAAGTAACAGAACAAACTGTTTCACTAACTAATGTGGGAACACAATTACAACTCCTAACACTTCCTCCTACTCCTTTTCCACTAAAATATTCATCACTATTATTATGTTGACGAAGATGGGCATTGGAGTATACCATGTAGCCATTCTTCAAGTCTTGTTGCGACATTGTCTGGTTATTTCCATTTGAAACGAAAAAGTTGGAATCTAAAAATAGTGGTTGTTGCAAGGGTAAGGGTTTAACATTCAATAAATATTCACTTTGGAAGCATATATTAGTTGATTATTGTTGCTACTATAGCTAGCTAAGCCTGTTGTTCTATTCATATAATAATAATAATAATAATAATCTATTTTTAAGGTTACAGTCTAAGTCACATGGACACTGATACACAAAGGACACGGAAATACGAGTATCTGACACGGGCACTGCAACCCCCGGAAACAGACACGAGGACACAATTTATATATATATATATATATATATATATATATATGATTTTTTTTTTAAATTACACATACAAAAATGAAATATAGACATAAAGATTCATATTTTGTTAGAAACTCAAAGATTTGCATGATACAAAATATGTAACATACTACATTGTAACATCAATGATGATCAAATGACAAACACTGAACACAAAAAATTAGAATCATAAGCTGCAACATTCTCAATCTCATTAAGTCATCGAAATCAAAATGTATTACAATGTAGATAGACACTGAGTTAGAGTCATTTATACTATAGGTGGGAATGCCAATGACAAATACAAAATAGCCATAGGGTAGATACTAGAACCGTAGATGGAAGAATCTCATAGCTCATGAATCGTGATTGTCAATAGTCCTCCATGTCATAATCATCAAGATTGGCATCAATACCACTACTCTCTCCTCCATCCTCCTCCTCCCCCCTATATCCAATGCAATCCGTGCATTTGTTGATGTGGACTCTGGAGGATGACCCCTCAAGAGGATCACCAACATCAAAAGTGACCGGCTCTAGCACTAGTTCATTAAGATCCAAGTTGGCTAATGCCAACTCAACACTATTGTTCAAACCCATATCATCAGGAAACACACCCACATCTTTGTCTTTCCCTTCAACCACTCTTTTTCTTTGCCTGTATATAAGACAGAGGTTGGTGTGCACATACACCACTAAGTCACCTGACACGAGGACAAAGAGAAGAGTTCAATAGAAGAGTTTATACTTGAGTGAAGGGTACATTTTTACTGGGGTCGTGACAAAAGAGTTCAACAATCAATGCAACCAACATCGAGGTACATAGAGGGCTTGGTTCTCTTGATTAAATGTCAGTTCCATACCCTCATACATGATAGAATCCAGTGGAAAGATTGCAATCTTGCCAATCTTGAAATCCTGAAAATTGTTAAGTCTGGTGAATTTTGAAGGGGACCTAAAATTCTACTTTCTCCATATGAAGCCCAATGAGGTTGGAACCACTCTCAAACATCCTGAAACAATTAATGGTAATGTTAAAAATTTAAGTAGAAGGATGAAAATGTCATCCTTTTACTTTAAGAATTTAACATTACCATTAATCACTAGGGTGGGTGAAATGGAAGGGGTGGGGACCTTTTTAAATAGCATTAGTAAGGAAAAATAACCCTCAGTTGCACACCAAAACACCTCACAGCTCCAACTTGCATGAGAAAACATGAGCCAAGTACTTCTCTGTGCATGTCGAACACGTGTTTGAAACGTGTCCTGTGAACAAGACACGTTACGTACACGTGTCCTCACGTATTGTGTCTAACACGTAGTGACACTGAGGGGGGTTTGGACGTATCCTGTTACTTAGGTCACAGTCAAGCCAGACATCAAATTGGTGTATGAAACCCCTTTGATGAGTTATTCATCAATTTGAATGTACAATCATAATAACAATTGCAATGACAATTGCATGATGGACAAACAAGCTTATAATTTATGCAAAGTTCCAAAATTTCTTTCTGCATGATTTCATTAAGAGAAGAGAAAGTGCAATTATTTGGAAGAATTATATAAGATTCTATAATACTCTTCGACTGGCTCTACTGATGATCATTAAACATATCAAATCCATTACCTGTTACCTGATGATTAGCATAAGCATTGGACAGTTCCATTGCTAGCTTTCACAACTTTTATCAGATTCAGTGATTGATTGAGGTAATATATTGCAGACATCGTATTTATGTTTACCAGCACTCCAAAAACCAAAATCTCCCTTCACCTCAGCCCTCGGCATAGTAGACCAACATAAGAAATATGAGATTAAGATGAAAGATCAAAGAAATAATAGGAAATGGTTTTAGGTAGACAAGATTCTTAGAGTAGATGGTCCAATTTTTAATTTTATAATAATCAATGCATTCCCATGACCTAAATTGGAGACAACAATGAAGTAAGCAAATTTGCAATGGTACTATGAGAAACTTGACATGTAAGCGAAGAAGAACCTCTACTGTTGTAGCTGCCATGCCCAGTAAACAATAATTTAGCAACAAAGTTGTCTATCATTATGGGAAAATAAGTAAGCTATGAACTAGATTGTTAACCTCATAATCTAATTCTAAAATTGATTTCAAAAATATGAAACATAGAAAACCATATATAAGTATTGTAGCTATCCATCGGGTGATAACAAGCCTAAAGAAAAAGAATGAAGTTGAGATTGCTTTTGCCTCCAAGACTTTCACAACGATGAAGAAGCAAGGGGTTAAGCCCCTGTTTTTAATAGTTTGATAATCTCATTTCCATAGTTCAAACTTGAGCTTGTGTTTACTGACATTTTGCAATTTATTTTTTACACAATTTTCTAAAAATGAAATCAAGAAATCTTCAAATACTCATGACAAGTATTTCCAACCAAGAAAAACCCTAAAGGGAACATAGAATTATCATATGAATGGAGTCTAGGGGTGAAATCCAACAATCAAGCTTAAGCTTATGTGCTTCTAAAAGGATTATCCCTAGCTAATACTTGAGGTATCCATGCTCTCAGTGCTAGGAGACTTTAAAGCAGTGTTACCAACATCGGCAACGGCAAAATATCGCCGAGGGTCTGAAAACGAAAATATCGGCAAAATCGGGGAAAATATCGGAAAATGTCGTAAGAACGAAAAAAATACAAAAATATTCTTTTTTTTTCAATTTTTTAAATATCTAAAGCATCAACAACATCAAATAAATGCATTTCCACATAAATATGAAAAGAGAACTCCTATATAAGATGTATAAGATGTCTAGTAAACTCGAATGCATCACAGATCAACACTGAATCATGTCCTGACTCTAAAGCCTCAAAATATCATCAAAAAATACAATAAATGCATCTCATCATCATGAGTTATCTACAAAGAAATCAGATAAATAAACTAACAATTCCCTCGGCCCCTTTTATGGCCAAAGGTGATGGCTCTAGAAATGGATTTTCCTTTAGAGGAAGAAGGTCCTGGGGATGGCATTGGATTCTAATGTACTGTAGAAGAAGAAAAATCTAGACTCTGGTGTCCTCTACTGGTGCTACTGCCAAGTACAATTCGCTGTGGAGTTCGTGAAGATATATTCATGTGCATCCATATGAATCCAAACCATTATACACAAATATGCAAAGTTTCTCTTGTAAATAGCAAGGGTGCATATAACCAAAATAGCACTGAGTGCAATGTATCTCTGAACCAAAATGCATCAACAAAGAGGCTGTAAATGGCCTCTAGAGTCCAAAAAAAATCATGCTACAACAAATAACTACATATCATCAAAATCGTTGCCTATATTAGGATCCCATCATCAGTGTCACCCTCTAAACATTAAAATAATATAGAAAAATCTTAACATGCCTAATAAGTGATTTTACTTGAGTGAAGGGTAAATTTTTACTAGATTCGTGACAGAAGAGTTCAACAATCAATGCCACCAACATCGAGGTACATAGAGGGCTTGGTGCTCTTGACTAAATGCTAGTTCCATACCCTCATACATGATAGAATCTAGTGGAAATGTTGCAATATTGTCAATCTTGAAANCATGATAGAATCTAGTGGAAATGTTGCAATATTGTCAATCTTGAAATCCTGAAAACCATTAAGTTTGCTGAATTTTGAATGGGACCTAAAATTCTACTTTCTTCATATGAAGTCCAATGAGGTTGGAACCACTCTCAAACATCTTGAAACAATTAATGGTAATGTTAAAAATTTAAGTAAAAATTTAAACATCTTGACATTCTCTTTTATCTTTCATTTTCAGATGAAAATGAAAGATAAAGGAGAATGTTACTTGTACTTTAAGAATTTAATATTACCATTAATTAGTATATTACTAGCCTCCTTAACTATGTTTTCGGCTCTTGCTCGCCTCTTGCTCCTTTGCTCTCCAAACCCCACACTTTGTTTGCAAAATGACACTTTAAAACTCAAAATTGGCTTTTAATCCATGACTGTCTGCAACATTTCCCATCAAATCGCGATATTATCGCACTATTTTCGAAAATATCGCGATATTATCGCCAAAGGAAAATATCGCGATATTTTCAGCCGATAATATCGCCAACCCTCAAAACGGCGATAATATCGCGATGTTGGCGATATTATCGCGATGTTGGTAACAGAGCTTTAAAGTAATAATCATGCACGCAAAACTTCAGTCACTCCCCAATAACATTCAACTCCAATAAATTATGCTCAAAATTCACCAGGAAATGAAGGCCTTCAGCAAGATAGATATCTTCCATGTCCTTCGTTCTAATAACTCAGAGGCTGGCCATCTTGCAAATGAAGCTACTCGACATCCATAGGGCGTCATCAGGGTCAACCTGAATACTTCTTTCTCTCCTATCCCATGACCCTCTTATATTCTCTCATTGAGACCTGAATACTTCTTTCTCTCCTATCCCATGACTCTCTTATATTCTCTCATCGAGACCTCTGTATGGTTATAATCTCAAGGATCAACAACACATTACTCATATGGCATATCTCCATCACTCAACCAGACACGATGACATCACATGCAAAGTCCGCGGCTCCACATGCTATCCCCACGTCATCCCTCAACTGCTTTAAATTCTCTGGTACCACGCCCTCTTATCACTCGCTCTCCTCATTATTCTTGGGCTCATGTGGGATGCACAACCTCATCATGGATGTGATATCCTATACCTGCAATCATGGATTTAGGTGGGAATTGAGATCAGGTTTGAGGTCACTCGCATTAGCACACATTTGCATTAATTATTGTTTATGGTTCACCTCCTTGGAGTATTATAGCATTCCTAGCTTGGTGATATTCACAATCAAGTGCAATTTAGTTGTTTCTCCCTGGTTTGCTTACCATCTTTTGTATCTGCTGGAAATCATGGTGAGGGGTTCTATTGAGCAGTGTCTAAAGCATATGGACACGAGTGAGAAAGAGCTAGGAGACTTGCGTACTTCAGTCCATTCTTTGCAACTCTAATTCAATGGATTATCGTCTTAGGTGCTCCTGGTTATGGAAATCTTGCTGCAGCAGAGGCAGAGCATTCATCAACTCAAGGATGAATGTGAGGCTCTTCAATCTCAGCTTGAAGATCTCCGCCTTCGTCCTCCTCCTAGCTCCTCTTCCTAGAATGATCGGGGCAACTTGGAAATGGCATCCTCACCAACACAACACAATCCTATGTTGGATTTGAACAACCCAGCTCCAGGTTCTATCATGGGTTGTGAATCCTGGATGGTTTCTTTCCCTTCTTATAAAATATGAATTGTTTTTTGTATCTGCATTCTGGAGACTTTTTATCGAGTATATTCAGATAGACTTTTTGGACAAAATGTAACTATGAAACTACTCTCTGTGCAACTATCTGATATGTATGACCTTGGAATGGACCTTTTGCTCACCTCCTCATTTTGAAACTCTATATATGCTTGAGTGTTTTTTGACACTTTTTTATTCTAATATAATTTCCTCCTTTATTGTTAAAAAAAATCAAAAAACAAAAACAAACTCCTCGATTGTTAAAACAAAAACAAAAAACTAAAACAAATTATGTTACCACAGCCCTAAAGAAAGCAATTTGTGAGAGGGAATATTGAGTCATGCTCATTACTTTGTTGAAGACGGCATAGTAAATGTCAGTGTCATTGGCTCCTATCAGCCCGAGCCTTAAATTGCACAAAGTCAATCTCCATATTATCTTCCAATGTAGTCATGAAAAACTTATGCAAATACACAATATGAACATCCATTAAAATTTATCATTAAAATCACTGTAACATAGAACATTCACGAAAGTTGCCTTTAGTTTATTGAAAAATTGAAGCCAGGAATCTTGACACTGGTGCCAGCAAACTTGAGGGTTTGTTGGCCAAGGAAAAATCTAGGTGTAGCTGTAAAAGACAAGAAAAATGATGGAATAGATGGACCTTTCTCAAAATTAACACTGCAACCCTTCCTTCTGCAATTAGGAGATGCAATTTTCAAAAGATTCACCTTTCTTAGATTGTGGCGTAGAAGAAAACTTATAATCCATATCATAAAAACTCCTCTATTGCAATTGCAAAACCCGGAAAGAGAATATACATGCAATAAAAGGCAATTTGAAAAACCGATAGATAGATGAGCTCCTATTAGCCTCCTCAATAAAATAAACAAAACTACAAAAACATCAACAGAATTAAAATCCACAAGAACAATGCAATTCTATCTTACTTTGATTTAAAGTATTTGCCCTTGGCTGAAATAGAGGAATAGTCATATCAGAGGTTGAGGAAGTGCCAAAATCCTCAACAAACATAACTGAATCCTTGAAAGCCATATGCCTAGACATTTGACCACTACAACTTCCAAAGAAACATAGATTTGCGTTATTTGGACTTGGAAGAGGTGAATTTTTCTGGAGGAAGTAGAGAACATCTATTGTTCTCTTGAGATCCTTCAACTTTTCTATTGTAATTCCCTGAAAGTTATAAATAACAAATCCAAGAGGCTTGCTAAAGCATTGAGAGGATGAAATCTTAACGCTGACTGATGCAACTGGTACTTGCACATCAACAAGCTTCATATCTCTTAAGAACATGCAAGAACATTTATTTTCTAATGGATTAAAAAATGAGATCATAATCTTGTTGAAACCATTGGCGACTTGCCGCAAAAAACCTCCAAATGAAAACAAGCTTGAACCCAAAAAATTATCCACCACCAAAATATCCAACCAAACATTTGGCCACATAAGCAAGACCATTCCACACTGCTTCAAAATCAAATAATTATTACAACGAACATGTTGCAGTCAGTCCATATGACAGATGAACGTAACACCACCCAGAGGTTGATATTCTTCCAACGAATGAGATAACCTAGGGACAAGGTCAGACCCTTGATAGCTTAGAAAATCTTTTCCAGAGCCTTCTGAAAGCTTAGAAAACATCGCCCAGTCATTATCAACTTGCAAATGCTCCGACTTATTTTCATTATAGATGATTTCTGGTGCTATATTATCTTTAGGCCATATAAGTTTTGAAGGTTCACTGTTATGTCCAGACTACAAAAGCTTGAAGTTCTCGTCGATGGAGACTCTGTCACAAGTAAAAGACAGGAACGATACTTTATCTAACTCTTTTTTTATATTCAGGAGATTTTGTGGGCTTACTATTGCCACCATACTCCAAGCCTGATGCAGAATATCATTCATGACCTTTAATAGATGTGGGCGATCTTTCAGGTTGTACATTGTTTTTAGGACTCGAAATGTTTATATGCTTGCTATTGTTACTAAACAATGAGTGGCCCACATTATTTCCATTACATAAATCTTGTTCAACCTTTTTCATGGAAAAAAAAAGATGTTCCATCTTAGATCAACTTCTAAAACTCATTCACCTTCCCCTTGTATTTCTTGACAACACTCATTTGTGGCCTTTGAGCCAGAACCTCTTTTGTGGTACCATCTTCTAACATAGACGTTTCCAGACTTTCTCTTATCAGAACTGCTATGAAAAGTTACTTTTTCAATAATGGAATCAATATCCTTGAGCAGTACGAAGACATTGTCATGTTTACAGCCACTGCATTCCCCACCATTCCTGGAAGACCTACAAGAAGCATTCAATACTACAGAAGTATACTTCTCAAAGGATCCATTTTCAATTCTGAGTGTAAATGCATCATTATCAACAGTAGACAAATGAATTTCATTATTTAGTTCTTGGGGATGGGGAGTTTCGGGCACTATTTGAATACCATTTGTAAACCTTCCTTCAACTTTTCCATGACCAAAATTTTCCAATATTTTGTGCTGGTCAACAGTCTAACCTGGAAACAAGTGAAGTTTGACTTTCTTATTTTGAAGTGAAATTCACTCTTCATCACGGTCATCATAACGAACATAATGCAACCTATTTGTTGGATCATAACTCTCGACTGAACCATAATATCACTTATTATCAAGTGGACAGAAAACCTTGATTCTCCAATCCAAAATCTTGAAGGCATATGTTTCACTGAAACAAATTTCCTTCTAAAGATTTTATCCACTAGCTTTTTGTCTCCACTTCCTTGGCCAAATTGTTCTTGAAGTACTCTGCTTTGGGGTGGTTATTTCAATCTTCTTAGAATCACTCCGACAATGAACTTGCAAATTGAAGGGAGGTGACAAGTCAACTGGTTTTGTGGTCTATTGAGCCGCACTCAAGACATCCAGATCGAAATTGCCACAATGTAAACTAAAGTGAGATGACAACATTCTAGCTTAGTAAGCTTTGCTCCTCATTGGCAACATTAGTTAGCCTCACATTGTAGGATTGGGATAACAATGGTGTTTGAAGCCTCTGCTTACAAATAGTTCTCTATGTCGAGCTTACAAATAGTTACTCCACTTGAGAGAGGTATTATTTATTTCGCCTAACAATATCTGTCGATCCACATGATGAACCAAATCAATTATTGATGTCACAGTTACGAAATTTCCTCTGTCTTTATCAGTTTTTGCCATCTTAATAGAAATAACTCGATCACCAAAGGTAGTTGCAGTTTCTCCTTCATCTTTCTTCGAAGAATGTTTGAATTGTAGAGCATTGACCTTGCTCTTCCTTTTTAATGTTCGAAAAGACTTGGTGGAAAAAAAATTCAAAATTGGAAAATTATGTTCTAATTGAACAGTCCCTCGGACAATTTGCAGTGGCTTGACAACATGTCATGTGAGCGCATCCAAAAATTGTAAAAGGCTTGGAACAACGATAGTTTTCAGAGGGAATTGTGATGTAATTGAAGCATGTTTGGAGTTATTGGTAGATGAACCAGAACAATAAACATCAATGGCATGTTTGGTGATAAAATGGGCTAAATACGTAGCACTTTTATTAACTTTATTAATGAGAGGTTCGAATCATCAGAACCTTCCTGATTATTAGAAAAGAAGACATGGATTTTCAGATAGCTCGGGTTTTATGAAATTTAATGAAGTAATTGAAGATGAAGGTGCAACAGATTCGACACTTTACCTGTTACTCTTACCTGCCCGCTTTGAGCACTTCACAAAACCATCCTCTGCACATTTCCTATGATTTAATCCTACTAAAACCCTGCTGTTCCTGGGTTTCTTCTTCTTCGAAACCTGATCTGCACATTTTTCCTCTACAAATCCTGCATGACTTGGATGTATCATCTGCAACATGCTTGTCGACTATAGATTCAATCTTTAAAGCTTTTCCTTGTGAAGATCTTGACACCAGTGCCAGCAAACCCTCAAAATCCCGACATTGAGTATACTGGAAGAAAACTTACCAGTATTGTTCTTATAGACAATTTTGAATAAAAATTTGACCTCCTTCTCATGCAATGGACCACATGCCAATAATGCCCGTCTCAGAACATGATGCCTTGAGTCGAGTATCGCCATTCGGGGTTTTTAAGGGTTCCTAATTTTCCAGTCCAAAGGTTATGAAATTTAACCAAAACTTGAATTCCACAGAAAATTCAATGATGATCTATCTTAAACTCCAATCGACGATGGGCTATAGTTGCAGACAAATTGCGCTAATATAGGTTTTTAGAGAAGTCATTGGATGCCAAGTCCCATTATTGTGGCTGTGAGAGTCATCAAGAGTCTGAAGAAGGGATGGGAATAAAAGATGATTCATGAAAGGATCAACACTGTGAAAACAACGAATAATAGAACAAGGGTCATTTGACGGGTAAATCCATGAGCAGTGAAAAGCAGTCGTAGTGTATGGACACGTAAATCCTTGTTTGGTGCATCTTCCTTCACTCCCCTTGTTGGTGGAAAACTTTAGCAAGGGTGTACTAGTTTCCTAATCTAAATGTTGTGACTTAGATACATACAAACATGAATATGAAACATGAAAACCACAGTCCAAAAGAGATTTACACTAATTTAAACCCTAATCTATTCATATAAAAAGAACAAACTACAACCATAAGAATGAAAAGATTGATTTAAAGACTGTAAATAATTATTTAATTTAAACCCTAATCTATTCATATAAAAAGAACAAACTACAACCATAAGAATGAAAAGATCTATTCATATAAAAAGAACAAACTACAACCATAAGAATGAAAAGAATGATTTAAAGACTATAAATAATTATTTCATGTCCAATAGAAAGCATACATAATGTCACCTGTGGATTAAAAATTGTTGAAGAGGTGGCTTCCCGGTTTCCTCATTGGGAAGGCCCTTTACTTCCCAAGTGTATGTTGATCCCCTCCCTAGTTGAAAGTAGCACAAAGATCCAAAAAGGATATCAAGAGGAAGGAGTCCTCAAGATTCCTAGTGCAATTTCAACATGTACTTATTGTATGTGGATGGATGCATGATTGGAGAGACTTCGAGCTTATAATAAGAAAAGTAGTGGTTAAACTCCCTTGACATGGTCATAAAAAATAGTGGTTAATTGACCAAATGAAGGCTAAGAATAAAAATTAAGGTGTTAAAATGTCCACTTATAACTACTTTCCTTTTCTGGAATATTTTGGTCGAAAACAATCAAAATTGTGGATTTTACGGGCGCATACAAGTTTTAGGGGTTGCATCAATAGTGATGGTAATTAAAGATCCATCACCAAAAGTCTCTTTATTGGTGACGATCCTACATTGATTGTCACCAAAAGTCACTTTATTAGTGACGGTCATGTTATCCCCGATATCTAGGGATAACTAGGGGATCATGTCTCGAGGCCCACATGGTCCTAGACATGGAGTACCGAGAGCAGGGTTGACTTGAGCATGGCCCTTGAGGGCCCATCTTTCTTCTTCTTCGTCAGATTTGTCCTGTCAGCGGTAGCAGTTTCCATCACCACTGGCCTGGGCTTGCATCGGAGAGGACTCTTGCTCCATGAGGTAATTGGTCCGAGGTATCATGGTATGTGTC
>SNQJ01S0006553.1:232255-245000 GCA_010110895.2 Picea sitchensis | reverse complement strand
TGATAGTGGGTGGGGAAGCTCCTGTTACGCCAGTTTGAGCCTTGACTTCAAGCTACTTAAACCTTTCCTACAAATTGTGCGATAACAGGTCCTACATTGACAGTCACCGAAAGTCACTTTATGTACTAGCCCCAATGAGTCAAAATTCAAGTTTCTCTCAAAAAAATTTGGAGGTCTAATTGAGGTATAAGATGTGTCAGAATGGGTGGTAAACATGTTGTTTGACAGTGTAGTTTGGAAAACTTGTGGACTATTGCCTACCAACAATAGAGACAAAAGATGATAGGTGTACATGATATTAATAGGGACGAGCTAGGCATACCCATACTCGTTGAGATATCACAAAACAAGGATACAATTGTGTGCTTGAAATAAAGGCGCCAAGTGCGTGGGACAAAATGGGGTCTCAATATAGTACAATATGAGGCTAGAAAGAAGGTTCCAGAGTACAATATAATGAGATAAACAATCCTACATACATATAAGTCGATCAAAAGGGTCAAGTCCAACATAGAAGCATTGTGACTACAACTGATCTAGGATACATAGTGTTGGGCGCATGCCTATTTTGAGGAAAGACCTAATTTTGGAGCATGTGCAACAACTGGCAAGAAAAAAACATGCAGAAAAAGAAGGAAAAACAACATGCAAGAGGAAAAGCCACGTGCAAGGAGGCAGGTAAGCCTAACCATATTAGGGTTAGTGTTTTTGACAAAGGTTGTAACGGCTATAAGCCTGTAAAATAGTATAAATAAGAACCTAGGAGGTCTAGGTTGGGGGTTGGGTTCTTTATTGATCAGTTCGTTAAGTGGCTAAAGATCGTTGATAGTTGTTGTTGAAAGATGTTCAGTTGTGGAAGAGTCGAATAGGATAGATTTTGAGGGTTAGATCACGGGATGAGGAGCCTGGTGTGATCTAGGCCACCTCACAGAGGTTCCTTAACCTCATTAGGAGTGTATGATTGAATATGTAATGCGCGCAGCACTAGATTTTGCAGCAGACTAAATAAAAGAGAAGAGAAGCCAAATCTTTGTGGATGTAGCCCAGGAGGGGGTGAACCACGGTAAAACTTATGTTATATGTGATGTTTATTAAATGCTTACTTCATGTTAATGGTTACCTTATGAGTGAATGATTAACTAGATGTATTAGCATGCATGCATGAGGCTAAAGGTGAATGAATCCTTGGAATACCTGAATCAATAACAAGTTTAATGCATAATATATATATATATATATGTGTGTGTGTGTGTGTGTGTGTGTGTGTGTGTGTGTGTGTGTGTACTCCCAAATCCCCACTCATTTCTAGACTGCAAGCACTTGAGCATTGCAGTCATCCATAGAGCTATCTCGGGTGAGACTACGTTGTGTGCTCTGCATGTAGCGTTGCCTTCTGGTTTACTAGGAGGGTCGATAGTTTTAGAGGGTTTTGTTGGAAACCTGTTCAGATTTGAACTTGGGTCAACCAAAGAAGAGGAAAGAAGTTAGAGACTTAACCAACAAATGGTTATGTTTCTAGCTAGAACTTCATAGGATTGAGTGGACGGGATCCATGGAAGAAACACGTTGAGAATGAAGGTATGTTCAGGCCATGGAATCCAAAAAAGGTGAATATCGAAAGATGGTTGAAAATGAAGGAACTCGAGTTTGCGCAGAAGGACAACATAAACCCTAAGTTAACACTGTGCAAATATCTAGATAAATACGTGTTTAGAAACTTGCATGAGGTATTTTTCTATGCTTTTTGGCATTTGTTGCATGAGTGGTTATTGAGGCTAAAATACAACCACCCAACAAATCGAGTTAGACAGCTAGAGTGGAATCTCGTGGAGATTGCGTAGCTACAACAAGGTAATAACAAATTTATGCGCGCAATAGATTTCTGGTTAGACAATGTTGTTGTAGGGTTTATCACCGAATTTACAGTAGATACCACGAAGTATCACAGTGCAACAGAGTAGGATTTTCTAAAAGGAACCAGAGGTAGGTATATTAGATCGTTGTATACTTCAATCAAGATTTTACTATATAACAACGATGTGATGACCATGGAATCAGACAACGAAACTTCCTTGTGTGCATGGGGGAAGGGGGGAAGCACTGACTAGAGGTGGAGAAATGGAGGAAGAGATGGATAAGGGAAAGAAGAAGGAGGTCATGGACCCAATCATGATGGAGGAAGACTAGATAAAGCAGATAATGGCAACAGTTGGAAAGACGCGTAGTGGAGCACCCTACCAATATAAGATGAATAATAAGAAGAGAGCCATAGTTGATAGAAAGGGCTTGAAAAGCGATGAATAAGAGGTAGAGGATCTCCGAGCTGTGGAGAAGATTGAGGAAATCTTGCGGGCCACATATGAAAGGAAAAAAGGAGGTCCAAAGGCAGGGACAAGAGGAAGAAATCCAATCCAGATCACCGTCAGTGTGGAACCTACAACCCCATGTGTGACTAACACACCAAAAAGAACTCCAACGTTTAGACAACCAAATTTTAGTGGAAGAAAGATAGTAGGAAACACATCCAAGCAAGGAGCAACAACTAGAGGATCCAGTTCAAGAAGTAATAGTCAAATATATACACCGCACGGAGGTAGTAGTTCAACACAATTCAAAATGGTAGGACATAATCCCACGATCAGATTACCAGAATTTCAAGGAGAGGCATCAGAGGACCCTTAAAAGCACTTATTCATCTGTGAGAAGATATGGGAAGCAAAGAAGATCATAGATGAGGATAAAAAGTTCACACAGGTAGCAATCACACTGAGAGGTCGCGCATTGCACTGGTACATGAGCCTAGATGTAAACATACCACCAGGAGTAACAAGGACTATTATAGATGTGAAAAAACTATTGATAAACGAATTTCAAAATACCAACTTAGAAGACCAATACATGAATGAAATGATTGAAATTAGGTAGAAATCGGGTGAGTCTGTTTGGGAGATTGATCAGAGGTTTAAACATTTGAAAGGTAAGTTGAAGTATGCAATTACTGACATACAACATAGGCACTTATTTGTGAATTCACTGCTACCACACTTGAAATACCCATTAAGACAACAAAAGTTCCAAACTCAGGCAGAGGCTCTGCAGGCAGCCTTACAACTGGAAGAAAACCAATATCGAAAGACAGATCCAACAATACAAGAGATGAAGGAGGATCTGAAGAACCTAACATTTCAACTTAACCAGAATAAGGGCAAAGACAAAAGAGAAGTTGTTTGGTGTACCACATGCAAGACATAAGGACACCATAAGAACAAATGTCCAACTTTCGCGCAGTATATGGGAACATGATTACCAAACCCTTTGCCAACAGGAGGACCATGGTGCGAGATTTGTAAAACACATGGGTACGATCCATATCATTTCCCAATGATGCAGAAGTATAAGACAATACCCAAAACTTCATATTGAAATTTTTGCAAGTCAGTGGGTCATGATGATAAGGATTGTAGGATGATAGAGCTGATGAGAGAAATAACTTCAGATACTTATAGGGTGCATGTAGAAATTATGATAGGACAAGTTGCACCTCAGCTCATGTAACATCCCCGGCCATCGACCGGCTGGATAATGCTACCCAAACACATTGTCTTCCATAGGCTACCTCTGATACCAAACTGTAACATCCCCGGCCACCGACAGGCCGAATAATGTTACCCAAACACCTTGTCTTCCACAAGCTAGATCTGATACCAAACTGTAACATCCCCGGCCATCCACAGGCCGGGTAACGCTACTACGCAGAACATTCACACACACACACACACACACATATATAATATGCATTTTAATCGAAATAAAACACTTAACACAAAGTTATTGTTACCATTCAGATTCAAACAAGATTAACAGTAAATCCACATGCAACGGAACACATGATACATTTACTAGTAGCACAAACATGCATAACATACATAATTAGGCACATAAATGATACTTATCTTTTAGCTGGAGTAAATCCACCAACTACGTGCAAGCCTTTCACAAACCTCCAAAGACCACGCTGCTCATCACGTTTAGCAGTGGGTCACCCCCGAGTTGGGACTAAGCTCCACCGAGGGCAAGGGAATCTTAGGCTAGGCTGAGGTTATAGGAAACTGCATAGTGCAATTGGAATGATTCTCTCCATGAGCCTTCTTACGCCCACTACTCACATACTCTCATTCCCCACATGCTTGTTCCACCCCGGGACCATGCACCTTCACTGTTCCACAGTCCATCGCCTGCTCCACTTCCCCTCTTAGGGTCTTGGCAACAGGTCGAATCAGGAATTCTCAGAGCTCCATAGATGGTGTTGGACTCTCTCTAGGAGAAAACCACTTCCCAGTAAACTCTCTCACCTGGAGAGAGGTGCTCACAGGCTTGACAACCTACCTCTTCAACCACTTTCGAATCAGTTCCAACAAGGTACGGGTGACAGCAACAACAACAAGGAAAATGGTTATGAACACCCAAAATGATAACAGTCGAACACTAAGACATAGCAAGGCTCAGGCGGTTACAGGATGCGTTGGGCTTCTCAGAAAGGCAACACAGGACAGCTTCACGGTTTCTATTTTCATAGATGCATTAGGGTATGCAGAGGTCGATCGCAGAGCTAAATAGAATTCATGGAGGATGGGGAATGGTAAGCGAACCCCCACAAAGAATGGCCAGCCCACCCCCAACATGAGCTGACTCTTCATCTTTAACTGCATGCACCTAGGTCGATACCTGTCTTCCTAGAGCTGCATGCATTCCACTTAGCATACGTTCATTTTCCAGGAACTTAGGACAACACTTGGTCAATTGTCCACCTTAGCCTTTTAGGAAATAATAATAAATTATTATCCCCTTTAGAGGAAAGCCCCCTAGCTTAGCCCCTAGGTCCAAACACTTGGCCTCCTCCCTTACCCAACCTTGTGGAAGCTTAGTCCCCCATCACTCTTTCTTCATGGTCAGTCTGCACACAACAACGTTTATATTTTATTAATGATCTTCATAATTACATATACAAAATCAGTCTCCTGGCCTTTAACACCTAGGCTCTCCGGCCTAGTAAACACATAAGCTCGCCGACTTATCAACACTCAGCTCACCAGCCTAAAAAACATGTTTACAATTCATAAATACAATTGGGGCTCGTCCTTGGGGATATTACAATCCCCTCCCCTTATTGTTGCACTGTCCTCAGTGCAACTCTTTACACAGCATCAACCATATTTCCAAAATCTTAAAAAAGATGTGGGTATTCTGCCTGCATAGCATCTTCATGCTCCCATGTCATGTCCTCAGGACCGTACTAGGTCCATTGGATCTTTACAAGCCCTATGGCTCGATTCCAGAACTGTTTTCTCTTCCGATCCAATATGCGCACAAGATGCACTTGCAAGATGCCTTCTTGCTCCACCTGAATCACATTCCAATCAATAACATGATTAGCATAAGGTATATATTTCTTAAGCAATGAGACATGAAACACATTGTGTATAGTCATGGATGTAGGTGATGCAAGCATAGATGCAACTAGTCCAATCCTTTCTAGGATTTTGAATGGTCCACAAAATCTGGCTACCAACTTGGAATAGTTTCCCAGCTTTAGAGAACTTTTGTTGGCTTTCACTTTCAAGAAAACATGATCACAAACATTAAACTCCCTGTGGGTCATGTTCTTATCATCATAAATTTTCTGCCTCTCTTGGGAAACCTTCAAATTTTGCTTAATCTTCAGCATTTGTTCTTCCATTTCCTTGAGCAACTCTAGCCCAACCACTGCTCTATCAGTTGGGTTATGCTAGCTTACTGGGTTGTTGCACTTTCTGCCATAAAGTGCTTCAAATGGGCTCATCTTCAATGATGCTTGAAACCCATTGTTGTAGGCGAATTCTACCAAGTGTAGGTAGTCTTCCCATTTAGATGGTTTGTCCATCACATACATCCTTAGCGTGTCTTCTATTACTCGATTCACTCTCTCTATCTTCCCATCAGACTCATGATGATAGGCTATGATGAAGTTCAGATTCGTTTTGAACCCTTTGAATAACCCCTTCAAGAACTTTGAGGTAAATTTTGGGTCTCGGTCAGACACAATTGTCTTGGGAATACCATGCAATCGTGTTATTTTCCTCATAAAGATATCGACAACATTAGCTACCTTGTGAGTAGTCTTTAATGCGATAAAATGGGTAGCTTTTGTAAGCTTGTCCACCAACACCATGATTGAATCATGTTGCTTTCTAGTTATGGGCATTCCTGTGATGAAATCCATCGTCACCACTTCCCACTTCCACTCAGGAATGGGTAAAGGCTGTAGCAACCCCGTTGGGTGTCTGTGCTCAGCTTTAACCTTCTGACACTCCATACATCTGGCAATGTATTCTATAATCTCCTTCTTCATACCTGGCCAAAAGTAATGGCTCTTGATTTCTGCCACAGTTTTATGATATCCAGGGTGCCCAGCATAAGGCACATTTTGCATTTCTTTCAAAATCATAAGTTTCAATTCCTGGACATTAGGTACATAAACTCTATTTTTGTACAGGAGTGTTCCATCAACTTCCAACTTATAATCTTCCACTCTCTGTAGCATCTTACCTTGCCGTAACTTTGCTACCAATTCCATGTGTTGCAGATATGTATTTGCAGCTTCCAAAATTCTGTCTTTATTATTAGTTTGGTACATGCTAATGGTTGTAGCATGTAGTTCATGCACTCTCTTGCTGAGTGCATCAGCCACTTTGTTCTCTTTTCCTTTGATATGCTTGATATCAAAGTCGTACTCACAAAGGAATTCCAACCACCTACTCTGCCTAGCATTTAAGGTTGGTTGATCAAACAAATACTTCAGACCATTATGGTTTGTCCTCAGTTCAAATCTCTTTCCCATGAGGTAATGTCTCCATTTCTTTAGAGCATGCACTATGGCTGCCAACTTCAAATCATGAGTCGCATAGTTCTTTTCATGCTCTTTCAATTTCTTGGACTCATAACATATTACAAACCCATTCTGGTTGAGGACTCCTCCCAGTCCTTCTTTGCATGCATCTGTACACACTACAAAATCTTCATTTGGATCTACAATCCTTAGGATTGGAGCACTGGTTAACAGTTGATTCAATCGTCGGAAGCCTCTCTCACATTCATATTTCCATTGAAATTTATTCTCCTTCCTTTGCAAGGAAGTGATGGGGTGAGCTATCCTTGAGAAACCTACAATGAACCTTTTGTAATAGCCANGAGCACTGGTTAACAGTTGATTCAATCGTCGGAAGCCTCTCTCACATTCATATTTCCATTGAAATTTATTCTCCTTCCTTTGCAAGGAAGTGATGGGGTGAGCTATCCTTGAGAAACCTACAATGAACCTTTTGTAATAGCCAGCTAGACCCATAAAGGATCTGACTTATGACACATTCCTCGACACTAACCATTCTCTAATAGCTTCTATCTTCTCAGTATCCACGACTATCCCATCCTCTAAAATGATATGCCCCAAGTAATGGATCTGCTTTTGATCAAATGAGCACTTGCTCAACTTGGCATACAGTTGTTGCTCTCTTAACACTTGCAGCACCATCCTCAAATGTTGTTCATGCTCTTCCTCCGACTTGGAATAAACCAAGATGTCATCCAAAAAGATTATGACAAACTTGTCTAGATATTCCCTGAATACACCATTCATTAGGCACATAAAAACAATGGGTGCATTTGACAACCCAAATGGTACCACTGTGAATTCATAATAACCGTACCTTGTTCTGAAGGAAGTCTTGTTGATGTCTTCATCCTTTATTCTTACCTGGTGATATCCTGACTTGAGATCTATTTTTGAAAATATCTTAGCATCCTTCAACTGATCAAAGATATCATCAATCCTTGGCAGAGGATACTTGTTCTTAACAGTCACTTTGTTCAACTGTCTGAAATCGATACACATTCTTAATGTCCCATCCTTCTTTTTCACGAACAATACCGGGGCACCCCAAGGTGACACACTTGGATGTATGTACCCCTTCTTCAGAATTTCTTCAAACTGCAATTGCAGTTCTTTCAGCTCTGGTGTACTCATTCTGTAAGGAGATTTTGACATTGGAGTTGCTTCAGGCATCAAGTTTACAGAGAAGTCAATATCTCTCTTCGGGGGTAGTTTGGGTACTTCCTGCAATACATATTTGATACCTTATCCTCAGGTGATTCCTCCATGTGGGCTGCAAATAATTGACATCCTTTCCTGTATCACTTCTTCAGCTGCATTGTTGATATTTCTCTGACAGTAACTGCTCTGGGAATTCCTTTGACTTTCCTTGGGTTTCCTTCCTCATCCAAGAAAGTGAATGCCTTGTTACGAAAGTCTAATATGGCATGGTTCTTGTCCAACCAATCCATCAAAATTAGACAATCATAGGAACCCAAAGGTAAGATGTTCAATTCATCCCTTGTGCTCAGTCCATTCATGTCCACTGGACAAGACTTAACCAACTCAGTAACTTTTCTTTTGGTTCATGTAGCCAGCTGCACTAACCAAGATTTTCCATGCTTGCTTCTTGGCAAATGCAAACTTTCCACCACTCTAGGATCTATATAACTATGACTAGCCCCTGAATCAATTAAAATAGTAAAGGTATGGTTATTGATCATGTTAGCACTAGAAGTCACCTTTGGATTGCAACAGAGGTAAGACCAGTACCCATCAGTTCGTATGTCACAATGAATAAATTAAAGGAGGTCAAATGGGTACAGACTCAAGAAAATATCGCTTTAACTCAAAAATTTGAACCAGGCAATGCATGAGCAAGTGAGGTCTTGTTTTAATTTCAGTCAGTAAGTTGTAGTAAAGGGTGAGTAGGGGGAAGAACTGGTGAGGAAATGTAGAGGTCTACTATGGACATCGGGTCTTCCAGCAACCTAAGGAGGAAAAGCTTCGAATACAAGATATTCTTGAACCCAAAACTTCAGGAAACTGAAAACGCCATAACAATATTGCAATCAAACATACATTACAATACAGTCACAACAACTCAACTGGATCACCCATGCCTGAGTCTTCAATATCAGAAGTAAAAGAGATGATAGGAAAGATGATTGTCATTAAACAAGAAGTCTCAAATGGCAACACATAACTGGAAAATTCAAAGGCTTCATTAAAACTTTACAATACGGGAGCTTAGCTCAACCATCGACCATAAAAAATATCAAAACTGAGTATTTATACTCAGAACCATTCACCACCATGAGAGATGTGACCTGGCTATTTCATTCAAAACTTTCCATCTGCATCTTTTGTCAGATGCGATCTCAGATCAGTATGGGCTTTGTAGGAGAATATGTTGACAGGGGAACTTTCAACTGACAGTTTGCCTATATAGTCGTCTTTCCATGCTTTCCATTTATGGGGTGAGACGAGGTTTCAACAACCTCCCCCATTTCCAGTAACTACTTTCATTGGGATCGGGATGGAGCCTAAGACCCATGAATGTTCCAGGAGATGTTCACAATTCTTCCAAGCCAAGCCCAACACCTCGAAATCACACAGATCTTCTGATGAGACCAAGACGAGAACTTTCGGCATTCGGTGCAGCTCCTCTCCATCGCTCCACGCGACCACAGGCCATGACCTTATGCATATCTCCTATGAAATTTCAGGATTTCACCTGTCGGGACTCTTCACTCCCCTTGGTTTCAAATATCCTGATGTTCTATCTCGCGAAATGACCCATCTAGATCGACGGTCAGACGTTCTTTGATCTTGATGGCCATGATCATTTCCTTGAATAGTCTCTATCACCCGCTGCTCTATAGGCGCTTTCCCTTTCTTTATGGCCCTGCTTCCATATGACTACGGGCTGTGATCGTGGGCCCAACTCTCAGGCACGTCACGATTTCGCATTTCACGAACTCATGTTGTGCTCCATGCTCAAACCTCCGAGTCGAGAAATCACGATCACTTGGATTGGGCGACACGTGTCCCTTTGCATTGGACGACCCAAATGGATATCGACATTTTGGGACCTCGGGCCATCGGGATTTTGGGGCTCGGGCTATTGGGACCTTTCTCACTTCATTTTTCCTAAACTAACTTCCTCTGCGTTCGGCTCTGGTGCCACACGTCCTGCTGGATCATACGGCTCTTGTTGATTTCAGATCTCGGGGGTTCAGATCTCTCATAAATACTTCAACAATGTTTTGAACTCCTAATTCCCGCGATTATTATTTGTCGTTAATCTCTGAACTTTGAAATTCCCCACCAAACTGAACTTGCTCCCTCTCTTGATTCGGGCCCATAACATACCATTTTAAGTGTTGCGCTTGTGCTTATGGCTGGGGCCTATGAAAATGAATACTTGGATGACTGACTGAGGGCTCAGGAAGGAAAAAGGATTAGTGACAGAGACAAAAAGAGAGAAGTGATCGACCTCAAAGAAAATGGAAAGGCTTAGGGCCGACACCTCTCGGGCAGACAAAAGAAGAAAACTATAAGATGAAAGGAAAAACCTTACAATTGGGTCTGCAAAAGGGGGAGAGACAGGCAAAACTATAGACTTAGGCAAAAACCCCAAATTCACAAGACTCTGACAAGTTTATGTGATAACATTTGGCTCCACGGGAGATGGCATGCTCCCTGCGAGCTACCAAGAACAAGTAGTTCCAGTGCCTTAGCTTTGGGCTATGGAGTCTCCTATCAAGAACAAAATAAACATAAAACGGGAACGGTATTTAAAATGGTGGGACACCGACTACGACTTTAAACCAAAAACTTTTTCAGCAAGTGCCCATTTACAGGGCCACCAAAAACTTCGTTACCCTCCAAATTCTGCAACCTATAAGTGTTGTTTGGAAATGCCTTGGAAATCCTTAAGGGACCGATCCAAAGGGATTCAAACTTACCATGTTTACCCTTGTCCTATCTAGGCGCATCCCATCTTAATACTAGATCCCCCAGATGGAAATCATCCTTACTACTTTTTCTGTCAAAGGCCTACTTGATTTTCTGTTGACAGTCATGTGCTCTGTCGATGACCTGCTCTCTAGTCTGTTGGACTTCTACCAACTGATGAATTTTTCTGATCATATCGTCAGGTTCTCCGTGGCAGTCTTGGAAGAATTTCGCCACAGGCAAGGAAAGATAAGAAGGAAAAAATTCTTCAGTCCCATATACAATTTGGAAATGAGAGATGCCCAGGGACCTCTTTGTTGTCATTCTATCAGCCCACATAGCAAATTTGAGCTTTGAACCCATGCTTTCTTGTTGTCCTCTAGCAGTCTTTTGATGATCTTTATTAGGATTTTGTTAGAGGACACTGCTAACCCATTGCCTTGGGGATAGTAGGGGGTAGAGTGAATCAATGCAATTCTAAACTGCTCACAAAGCTTGATCAATGGTTCAACCTTGAAGGATGCAACATTATCAGTGATGATTCTATTCGGACAACCAAACCTTGCCATAATATCTTCAAGAAAACCAATAACCACCTTGTGAGAGGCACTCCTTGTGGGGATAACTTCTATCCATTTGGTGAAATAATCTGTTGCAGTTAAGATCCACCTGTGTTGACCACTTGAAGGAGGGTGAATATCCCCAATATAGTCCAAGCCCCACTGTCGAAAAGGTCCTGAAGCTGCTACAGGCTTCAATGGCAGAGACTTGAGCTGTTGCTTCCTAGAGAATTTCTGACATTTGATGCAAGCCCTGATTTTTGCACAGACATCAGTGAATAGAGTAGGCTAGAAGTACCCAGCCCTGAGAATCTTGTAGGTTGTGGTTCTCCAGAAATGATGTCCCCCACACAGGTTGTCATGAAAATCAAATATAATCTTTTGGGCCTCCTATGGGTCCAAACATCTCAGAAGCACTCCTAGAGGGTCTTTCCAATACAAGACCTGGTCAATAAGGAAATATCTAATTGCTTTGAGATTTAAATCGCTTGCCTTGCTTTTTCCCATACCATCAGGGGATTTAACTCTCGCAAGAAATATATAATGTCTTGGTACCAAGTGCATTATTCCAATGGAGGATTGTCTAGAGGGATTTTTTCAAACACTTTAGCTTGTTGATTTTCTGAGCAAGTGTTGATGAATTTAACCCCCAAAGATTTACAATTAGACTCAACCAATAGCTTAGCTAAACCTTGGCTTTTAACTAGTTTGGTGGGCTTTATCTCCAGATCGAATTCAAGGATTTTTGCAATCCACTTGCTCCTTCTTCCATCTAAGTCAGGCTGAATAAGGATATCCTTCACAGAAGCTGAAGGAACATATGCAATGATTTTTTAATGCAGAACATAGACTCTGAAAGATTTGAGGGATTTTACCAAGGCATAGGCATGCTTCTCCATGATGTCATATTTGACTTATGTGTCTCTCAGTGCTCTGCTGAAAAAAGAAATAGGTTGCTCCAACCCTGCATCATTCTTTTGCAATAAAACAACTGCCACTGTATCAAATGAAGCAAAGGAAAAAATCAGAAAATCCTTGGAATAATCAGGACTAATCATCACATGTGCCTCGGTCAGTTCCTTCTTGATTTGGTTGAAGGATTCCTGAGAATGGATGTGATATGTTTCACCAATTCAGCAAAATTTGAAACAAACCTTCTCAGAAAATTGATTTTTCCCAGGAAGGACTGAACTTCTTTCTTGGATCTGGGAAGTGATGAGGCTTGTATAGCTTCTACCCTGCTTGAATCAATCCTGACTCCATCAGCTGATACAATGTGTCCCAACAATTTTCCTTCCTGCATGGCAAATAAAAACTTCTT
>SNQJ01S0006553.1:218316-230840 GCA_010110895.2 Picea sitchensis | reverse complement strand
AAGAGAAAAGATAGGATGGTTCGTGGAGTTTTCTTCATCACTAATGATGTACGTGAGCTGTGCTTCCCTGTAAGGTCTCCTATTTTCACCTCTGAACATAGGAATGGTGGTGTATGAAAGGCCCATCTACAAGGTCCCCCCCCCAGTCTCTTTATGAAAGATCTAGATAGGAGCATTCCAAACTTAGGGGGATTATCAGCCACTACGATATCCAAGACTAAGCTCTTCATCAATAGCTGGAACATGGACATGACCAGGTCTTTAATAACCCCAAGGCACTTCACCTTCCTGGAATCGAAAGAATACAGGTCATGGTAGGTTTTTGTGACTTCCAACTCGAGTTCTTCCATGAAAATATTAGGCATAAGATTATGGGATGCTCCTGAATCCATTAAGCAGGTATGCAACACCTTATCATGGATGTTCAATGAAGTGTAGAAGGGAGGGGAGGAATCATCTCTATCTTCTACCAAAGGTCCTAATATGACAGTTGGATTTTCATCTTGCAAATTGACTGAGTTTGTGGAATGAGATGTAGGTTTAGACTGCAATAGTTTAGAGAGACTCCTTTTGAAATATTCATGCTTGACCAGTTCCGAAAGGGGTACAGGGATTATAAGTTTTTGGATTTCATGATCAAAATTGAAAAAGGCAGAGGGCTTTAGAATATCCTTCACTTCTGGAACAAGAAATTTAATTACTGGAGAGGGTGTGTGCACCTTCTTACCTTTGTTGTTGTCTGCTATATCTTTAGCAGGCTTCTCTTCTTTGGTAGGCTGGTCAGGAACATCGGGCTTTCCTTCTTTCTTCTTGGGCCTCAGATTATATTTGTTTGGGTTGTTGTTGGCCTTGTCTCCCTTACTCAACTCATTAAGTTGGTTGTCCATGAAAGATTCCTCGTATGCAAATTGAGTCAAATGAGGAAAGGAGGAGGTGTCTTCAAGATAGTGGATTTCAGGATCAAAGCCCTCATCCTGACCTTCATCATCCATAACAAGATTATTCTGGAGAGGGGTCTGGATGTTCTGATAATTTCTATCAATGTTTCTCTGCTCTCTTGGAAGAATTTTAGGAGCGTTGTTAGGTCTCCTGAAGTTACCTTTGTTATCAACATTTTGTGGATTTATATAGTTTTTTCTTCCTTCAAGCTTTAACTTCTCCATCTCAATAGACATATATTTTACTAATTTAGTAAGTTCATCCACTTGCGGATGGGCAATAGAGGAACCAGAGGTTGAGACTTCAGACCTCCCTCTTCTTCTATCTTTGTCATCTTTGCTTCTGAGTTTATCAACTGCAAATATATTAGACTCTACTTCAAGGGATGTATCTTGCATATGATCAAATGAAGTAGCTCTTATTTCTCTTAGCAGGATACAAAAATCAGCATCGAAAGCGCTAGCATAAGTAATCTCTGCAGAGGTTTTTGTAGGCTTGAATTCAGTGGGAATTTTATTATACATTTTATTAAACCTCTTGGAGAAATCATACACAGATTCCCTTTCCTCTTTCTTCAGAGCCCCAAACTCTGTGATATAGTACAGGAGATCCTTCTTGTCTCCCCAATCCTTTAAGAAGACTTCATCTAGGGCTTCGATTCTGCCAATAGATCCAGGGGGCAAGGCTCTGAACCACTTCCTAGCTTCACCATCGAGGCTATGAACAAAGATCCTCATCCACACATATTCATTCTATATGACATGATTATTTGTAAAACTATAAAAGGCTTCAAGATGTGCTTCTGCAATTATGTCTCCCTCATCCGTGAAATTAGGTAACTATTTAAGGTATCCATCCGCTGGGAGGGCATTCAGAGGCTGAGGCAAAATAAGAGGGTCATACCTAGAATCTATTATAGATTCCATTCTGGTACTAGGGGGATTTTCTCCTACCATTGGAGTGTGAACAGGAGGAGAAGTAGGTGGAGAAGGAGTTCCGACAGGGGAGATTAGAGGTGTGGTTATGGGAACAAGGGAAACCACTGAGGATCTGGAGAAAAGGCCTCAGGGCTCGAGAGAACAGAGGTTTCCCTCTCTGTAAAAGCAACAACTGTAATAGGAGGAGGAGTAGTGAAACTGGGAGAGGGGAATCAATAGGAAAACTCCCAAAATTTAAACTTCTAGAAGCTCCAACAGATGGTGTAATAGGAAAATGAGAGACAACTACTGGAGTTGCTATAGGAGGATAGTGAAAATCATCAAAAATACCTGGTTCAGCATCATAAGTGCCTTCCTGATGGGTCGGTTGCTTTCTGATAATTTTCTTTGGGTCAGCTTTAGGTGTTGCTAAAGGCAGCTGTGGAGTAGACCTCGTGTGTCTGCATCTGGAAGCCACAGCTGAAACTGTGGAGTCATACCAGTGGATTCGCTAGGTGCACAATTGTAATATTCAATGTTCTAAGTTCTGATGCACCTACAAAACCAATAAGCTTTGTTGTTCAATCCCAGGGAAAATCTTCAATTCATCCCCGACAACGGTGCCAGAAATGTTAGCACTAGAATTCACCTCTGGATTGCAGCAGAGGTAAGCCCAGTACCCATTAGTTTGTATGTCACAATGAATAAATTAAAGGAGATCAAATGGGCGCAGACTCAAGAAAATATCGCTTTAACTCAGAAATCTGAACCAAGCAATGCATGAACAAGTGAGGTCTTGTTTTAACTTCAGTCAGTAAGTTGTAGTAAAGGGTGAGTAGGGGGGAGAACTGGTGAAGAAATGTAGAGGTCTGCTATGGACATCGGGTCTTCCAGTAGCCTAAGGAGGAAAAGCTTCGAATACAAGATCTTTTTGGACCAAAAACTTCAGGAAACTGAAAACATCATAACAATATTGCAATAAAACATGCATTACAATACAGTCACAACAACTCGACTGGATCACCCATGCTCGAGTCTTCAATATCAGAAGAAAAAGAGATGATAGGAAAGTTGATTTTCATTAAACAAGAAGTCTCAAATGGCAACACATAACCAAAGAACCAGAGGCTTCATTAAAACTTTACAATACGGGAGCTTAGCTCAACCATCGACCATAAAAAAATATCAAAACTGATTATTTATACTCAGAACCATTCGCCACCATGAGAGATGTGACCTAGTTATTTCATTCAAAACTTTGCGTCTGCATCTTCTTCTGTCAACCTGCACTTGAATTATTATGTCAGACAGGATCTCGGATTAGTATGGGATTTGCAGGAGAATCCATTGATAGGGGAACTTTCAGTTGACAGTCTGCCTATACGGTCGTCTTTCCATGCTTTCCATTTATGGGGTGAGACAAAGTTTCAACAACCTCCCCCATTTCCATTAACTACTTTCATTAGGATCAGGATGGAGCCTAACACCCATGAATGTTCCAGGAGACGTTCACGATTCTTCCAAGCCAAGCCCAATGCCTTGAAATCACACAGATCTTCTGCTGAGACCAAGACGAGCGCTTTTGGACTTCGATGCAGCTCCTCTCCATCGCTCCACGCGACCATAGGCCATGACCTTACGTATATCCCCTATGAAATTTCAGGATTTCACCTGTCAAGAGTCTTCACTCCCCTTGGTTTCAAATATCCCGATGTTCGATCCCGCGAAATGGCCCATCTATATCGATAGTCAAACTTTCTTTGATCTTGATGGCAAGGATCATTTCCTTGAATAGTTTCTGTCGCCCCCTGCTTGATAGGTGCTTTCCCTTTCTTTATGGCCCTGCTTCCATATGACCGCGGGCTATGATTATGGGCCCAACTCTCAGGCACGTCGCGATTTCGTGTTTCGCGAACTCACGTTGTGCTCCATGCTCAAACCTCTGAGTCGCGAAATTGTGATCGCTCGGATCGAGTGACACACGTCCCTTTCCATCGGACAACCCATATGGATATCGACATTTCGGGACCTCAGGCCATCGAGATTTCAGAGCTTGGGCTATCGGGACCTTTCTCACTTCAGTTTTCCCGAATTGACTTCGTCCGCGTTTGGCTCTGGTGCCACGCATCCTGTTGGATCAGACAGCTCTTGCTCATTTCGGATCTCGAGGGTTCGGATCTCTCACAAATACTTTAACAATGTTTCAAACTCTCGATTGCCACGATTATTAAGTGTCGTTAATCTCTGAACTTTGAAATTCCCCGCCAAACTGAACTTGCTCGTTCGCTTGATTCGAGCCCATAACAGACCATTTTAAGTGTTGCGCTTGTGCTTATGGCTGCGGCCTCTGGAAATGAATACTTGGATGACTGAATGAGGGTTAAGGAAGGAAAAAGGATCAGTGACCGAGAAAAAAGGAGAGAAGTGATCGACCTCAGAGAAAACAGAAAGGCTTAGGGCCGACACCTCTCAGGCAGGCAAAAGAAGAAAACTATAAGCCGAAAGGACAAACCTTACGATTGGGTCTGCAAAAGGGGGAGAGATAGGAAAAACTACAGACTTAGGCAAAAACTGCAAATTCACAAGAATCTGACAAGTTTATGTGATAACAGATCATACCTTCAACTTCAATCATGTGTGATTGAAATTCAGCTTGCTTGTTGTCTAGGGTTGCATAGATCCTTGGTACTCTACTGCCCATGTCCTCCACTGTTTCAGATTGTTGAACATTATGGACAACTCTCACTTTGCCATTTTTGTGGGGACAATATCTGTACTCTTGGTTTCCTTGACAACCCCAACACTGAATGGGCATCTGCCTTGGCCCTTGTCCCCCTACTTCAGTCATTCTCTTCTCTCTAAAAGATGATTGTCCTTGAGGACTGTTTCTGAAAAAAGGAGGTTTGTTTCCCTTCTGCCTTTGTTATTTCTTGAACTTATTATGGTCATCCCAAGCCTTCCGAAAAGTGGGATTTTCTCTTTTCTTCTCATATAATGTTATAACCCTAAATTGCACCATAAATGCATACCTGACATCAGGCCATCTCACTTGCTATTTTTGCAAAGCCATCACTGAGCAACTCTTCTTAAAAACCACATTTTTAAAGTTGTACGTACCCTGCACCACTACTGCCCACGTACACATGCTTGTTGCACCGCTACATCTCGCGTACATACTCTAGCTGCACCACTACAACTCGCGTATACTCGCAAAAGTTGTAAAAATTAAAAAAGTTGCAAGGAATTCGTTGAGATTACGGGCTATTGGGTAGTTTCCCAACTGTCCCACCGCCTATATCCCATCACCCAACTGAATAACCATCCTTTTGTCATATAAAAGGAGGTGTTGGCGTCTCATTCCAAAGGGAAACATAAGAACAATGAAATTCTGCCCATTTCACTTTCCCCCCTTGCCCTAAGAATTTGCAGCTACATTGTGAGTTTTGAGACAGAATTCCCTATTCTTGCCTTTTTCCTCCATTGCAAACCTAATCCATTCCCTAGAGAGAGCTAAAGAGGAGAAAGATACGTGGAAGCGTAGTTGGAGCTTGGTGAAGAGGAGCCCAGACCAGGTTCGAGGAGCAGTCGTCGATCTCATTTTAAGTAACTTTGTGAGATTAATAAAAAGGAATATTTTTTTGTCCCAAATATGATGTGTTCAATCTTTATGTTTGATTTATATTTGATTATGACATATAACCCACTAATTCATATATGAGATGCATGTTCGTAGTTCTTTGTTTGTCTGTTTATGAATGCAGGTCGGCCTTGTGAGGAGACTTGTAGTCGAGGAACAACCGAAGGCAAAATGATCGACACCGTACGCAGAGTTTAAGTTAAAGTTACCAGATCTTTTTACCTTGTGTTTTATGCATGAATGTGGCGTGTATTTGGGGTAGTTGTTAAAGAGTAGGAGACTTTAGACGGTTGGCTCTGCCTACATGTTGAACCCTAGTGTAGTCCATAGGGGGGGGGGTTTCCCGCTATAGCAGAACTGGCGACCGTACTGGGGAAACCTCTAGGGTTTTAGGGGATAGTTTGTGGGTGTTTTAATTGGTTTGATTACCTTTTTTTGAGTTTTTGTAAGCTGTTGAGTCTTTAAGGGATTCTGGTCTGCCATACCTGTACTCCCTGCCTTGTTAACCTGACTGCTAGTTTTTTTTTTTTTTTGAGAATTTACAAAGGTGTACACGACCTGCAGTGGGTTTGCATGCATACATACACGCCCTACTTATAGACAACTTGTGTACATACGCAGGCTGCTTAAGTGTTAGTAGTGTGCCCGTGTCAAGAAATTTTTTCAGTAAGAAGAGGCAATCAACATCTTCCTTGATTGAAGTCATACTTCTCAGGGGTTTCTTGATCTAGTACTGGTCTCTGTTGTTACAGTCTTTAGCCTAGGTTTGACGTCAATTTGATTGTCTTTTTAAAAAATATTTCTCATGTTTCCTAGCTTTTTAAACTTATCTTTAGCTTGAAATTTCAAGAAAAATGAGTTTCTTGGGGGGGCCATGAATCGTGTATTCATTAGTTTCTTTTAGAATCTTTTGTTACTTCTGCTTTGATTGGAAGAAAATATAAAAAAAAAACTTAGTTTGTTAGGTCTCTTTATTTCTTGGCATCTGCTTTGCATTGTTATTTGGAAAAGAAAAATAAATTAGCATAGTGTTGTGTTTTCTTCTCATCTTAAAAGCATTTCAAAAGAAAAATAAGAAAGATAATCCTTCTTTGTTAGTGTTCTTATAAGTTTAATTTTTCACAAGAGTCTTAACAACATCAGTTGCACTACCACACCCCTTTTGAGTAAATCAAGATTTAAAAAGAACGATTAATCTAAAATTAACTAGACTTTATGTTTGTAGGGTCAATCAACTAGTCTAGGCGAGAGCCTAGATTTAGGTTGGAGAGGAAACTCTTCAAGGCTTATAAAACAAACATACGAGTCAGAGTTAGGGAGTGTAAAAAGTCCAGTAAACGTGAAAGTTATCCGTGACCCCCCTCTAACACAGGGGCTAAACATTAGGTCACGTGCGGAAAGGTAGCGGAGATAACCCCTTCAAAGTCAGACCAAGCGTATTGGGGAACACATATAGAGGACTTGTCGTGGGATATTGTCGGTTGCATTTGCCTACGGAGATTTGTGGATCTCAAATCTGTTTGAGGTCCTCGGTTGTCTTCCAACCCACTTGATTTTGATACCCTTGATAGGTTTCGGGCTTGATACCCTGCTCATTGCGGTCCACCTGACTGTCGACTGTACCCGCCTGGTGACTGTTCGCAAGCTGGCAATTTAGTTGCCTTCATTCTAGGGACTTACACAGGTGACTGCGGGGGTATTCCGCATTACATAGGGCAGACGTTGGGCCATGATTTGCAGAGTATACCCAGATGGTGCTTCCGTGTTTGAGTTGCACTTGCATCGGTAAGTTTCTCTAGTGTTGGTTGGTGTAACTGTTCTTCCTACTAGTTAGTCGTTTGTTTGATTTCCCTTTAGGAAATTTTATTGTGTGCTCAGTGCTCCTTAGTTTTCCATAGTGAGTTAGTCAGTCATTACTTTGGGTCTCTGACCTAAGGTGGTAGACCATCCACTTCGTCGATCGTGAGGAATTTTCAGTCTTCCATTTAGAAACGTGGAGTTGCCTCTTTATAGGCATTGTTTTGATAACACTGGTTCTTCGGAGTTAGTGTGTGAGACTTTTACGGACCTGAACGATCCCACAAGGGGAGAAACTGTGCATAAGATATTCATGGCTAAAGTGTCGAATGATACCAACCAAGGAACCCCTTCGCAAGGGGATTCTTGTGCTTTTCCTTCCTTCAGAAACATTAGTGTCCCTTTGATGGCCACTTTGTACATTCCTGGGTTGAATGTGGGATTACCGGTTTGGTTGGGTACCATTCCAAATGTCCCAAATTATCTTGACGCTTCTCAATTAAGCACTTTATGTCATGGGCACCATGTTGATGTTCCTTCATCAACAAAGTCTTCTCCTCCTCCTTCTCCTGCCTCTGGTGAAATTACAGTTACTAGTAACCAGAAGTATAAACGAAATAGAAAGAGGAAGAATAGGAAGAAGAAATCACCAACCTCTGCGAGTCATGTTGGAGATAGTTCATCAACCTCTGCGAGTCACGTTGGAGATAGGTCATCAACCTCTGCAAGTCATGTTGAAGACCAACACCTAGCCTCTGCAAGTCATGCTGGGGGAAAGCACCCAACCTCTGCAAGTCATGTTGGGGGAAAAGGTCCAGTCCATGCTAGTCATACTGGCAATAGGTATATAGCCTCTGTGAGTCATGTTATCGACCCATCACCAACCTATGAAAGTCATGTTGGAGATGTGCAACCAACCACTGATATTCATGTTGGGGGCATTGATTCTATTGAGAAACCTAGACATATAGGACATAAGCTTAAGTTCCCTTGTAAGCTTTGCAAGGGAGATCACCTTACTCATTTATGCCCTGGCCTTCCAGAGGTACAAAGATTGTGGTCCCTGTCTGCAAGCTCTTCTGATTCTGAGTCTTTTGAGGTTTCCTCACAGTCTATTCAGCCATTGGTTGAGAAAATGGTCACGCTGATGCAATCATCAGCTGATCCCACTCCTCTTTTGGGGGGTGAGATGCCTTTAGACCATGTATTCTCATAGCCTATTCAACCATTGGTTGAGAAATTGGTCACGCTGATCTAGTCTTTGGTTGATCACACTCCTCCTTTTGAGGGTGAGGTGCCTTTAGACCATGTAGTCTGGCAGCCTATTCAGCCATTGGTTGAGAAAGTGGTCACACTGATGCAGTCTTTGGTTGATCCCACTCTTTTTTTGGAGAGTGTCAAGTCTACCAAAGTGGTCCTACCATTGCAATTTTTGGTTGACCCCACTCTTCTCTTGGACAGTGACGTGTCTACCAATTATGTTTTTAGCATTTCTAGTTCAGTACTTTCAGAACAAGGGGGCATTCTGCTCATTCCGAGTACACCCCCTCCAAGCCCTAGAATGGTTTCCTTTGATTGAAATGACCTTGTTGAGCCTTGTCTTCCTTATTCCAAACCCTTTCAAATAAGGGTTGAAGTTAATTCAACAAACATTTATCAATGTATTGTGGATGAAGGAGCCTCCGCAAGTATTTTATCCTCCTCGGTTTGGAAAGTCTTGGGATCTCCCAAGCTTGTGTCTGCTTCGCATGAGCTGTTGGATTTTGACAGACATCCTAGTGAATATTCAGGGGTTCTTCCTCAGTTTCCTATATCATTAGGTGGGAAGACTGTCCTTGTTGATGTTATAGTGGTGCAAGGCCCGTTAGATTTCAATATGCTTCTCGGGCGTGATTATGTATATGTTATGAACGTTGTGGTGTCTACGCTCTTCTGGGTTATGCATTTCCCTCACAATGGAAGCATTGTCACTATCAACCAACTGGCATCTGATAATCACCATCCTAATTCGACATTAGTTCAGACTACCCCTTTACATGTTCCTAGTGTTCGTATAGACTCTACCCCGCCACGGGTTAATTATGTGGCGTCTTATCCTCAGTTTTCAATTGCCTTCTCGAGAATTGGTCTCAACAATTGATCCATTGGTTTATCCAATGAGGGCATGGGAGTCTTTGCTTCCCCCTCTTGGTACAAGTGATCTCGTCGGGATTACTTGAGAAAAGTAACCTAATGGAGTCTTCTTTAAGCCCTTTTCAGACTCTTTAAACATGAAAAGATTATCGAGCGATCTTGTTGCCCTTCACGCTCGCCAAACTAAAATTTGAAGGCATGTTTGTCCAGCGGTAGTTTACCCCTTTTTCGGTTTGGATGGTCATTTGTACGAACAAAGCTATACTCTAGGAACTCTGGTCCACTAGAAGAGTATTCTCAGGTATACGTTTAACCCTTTTTCGGGTCTGCGAGACTAAATTTACGAAAAAGGAACCCCCACGGAGTCCATAGTTAAGCTCTTTTCAGACTCCCTAAAATTGAAAAGATAATCGAGTGACCATATTCCTCAACACTCGTTAAACTGGTCCAGAAGAACATCCTCCATGGAGTCCATAGTTAAGCTCTTTTCAGACTCCTTAAAATTGAAAAGATCGTGGAGTGACCTTGTTCTTTCACACTCGTTAATTGGTTCAGAAAAACATCTATTGGCATGAGTTTACCCCTTTTTCTGGCCTGTAGATTAAGAAGGAAAAAGGTACAACTCGGGAGATTTGTCTCGCCGGGAGAGTTCTCCTCAGCAAATTTCACTTTTTCGGGCTAAGGAGACTAAATCTAGAAAAGGGCAGTGAGTCCATAGTTGAGCTCTTTTCAGACTCCTTAAAATTGAAAAGATTGTCGAGTGATATTGTCTTTGTCACACTCGTTAAAATGGTTTTGAATAGACGTCTTTTTGGTGCTAGTTTACCCCTTTTTCGAACCGACTAGACTACCTTCGGAAAAGGTACCCCAGTGGAGTCTTCTTTTGCGCTTTTTCAAACTCTCTAAAATTGAAAAACCATTGATCTTACCTTCTTTGGGATCATTTGAAATTACATTGAAGGACATTATCATTGTGTCCTGTTAATCACATTTGCATCTCTGCATCTTTGGCCTAATGTTGGCTCCATGTTGCTCTCAACTGAACCTTTGAAGCATGCCTTATACGCAAGCCTTGTAGCACTTTGCCCTTGCGTCTTGACACCTTGACCCATGGAGGAACTTTCCCGAGTGTCATTTCCCTACACATGTATCCTTGCTCTGAGAATTAGTGTGTTCCTTGCGCTTGGAACTAGTATGCTTGCGACACTCGTTCCTCCTTTGTAACGTAGCATTCTTTTATTCTTTTTCAAGCTTTCCAAAATTATTGAAAAAGACAAGAAAATCAAATATACCCCAAAAAGAGGATGGGAAAAGTATTTTCTTTTTATGGCATCACAATGAGTCACCCTTGGAAAAATCACATCCTTCCATTTGTTCGTCAAGCTCTAGGATTTAATATGACCTTAGGAAGTTGTTCTCGCCACATAGAGTTGTGTCCTCCTTCATTTGGTTATCCTTCCAAACACATGGAGAGTTTGTGTTGCCTCCTGCATCATAAAATTATGTCAATGTCATGCTACCTGAGTCTGATCATCTATCATGCTACTATCCAAGGGAATATTTTACCCAACTTGAGTCAGCCTCTCTGCAGTTTGTCTCTTGCCCTCACGCTCGACCATCCTAAAAGTCCAATCAAGTCTTTGTTCAAAATCATTGAAGTTCTCTGCCTGATCACCGAGATCCTCTTGTTTGTTCCCCAACGAGTCATCGAAGACCTCTGGGTAGTGAATTCGCACACTCACATTACACTCCTACCCGAGTTTTGAAGATCTTGAAGTTGTTTCTTGAGCTCTGAAGGCCTCATCTCCAGCCATTAGGCATCATTTCCTTCTTGAAGATGGATATTATACATGTATATCTTTGATTTTGAGATGTATATCCGTTGTGTATTGCTCTCGGCTACACTTTATATAGTTATATGACATGGATCTGTAGTGTATTTGATTGGCAACCATGATTTATTTCATCCCGAGCATGGGTATGCCCGCCTCGGTGAGACAATTATTATTTTTGCAGATGGCACCTCCCGAACTCTGGTCCCAGGCTCACTCGCTTCGTACGTCGGTGAAGATTTGTAATGTATTTTGGCCAACATATGCTCTTCTGACCTCACACATTATGGGGCATCGGTTATAACCCTAAATTTCACCATACATGCATACCTAGCATCAGGCCATCTCATTTGCTATTTTTGTCGAGCCATCACTGAGCAACTCTTCTTAAAAAACATATTTTTGAAGATGTACGCGCCCTGCACCACTACTTCCCACATACACATGCTTGTTGCACTGCTACAGCTCGCGTACATACGCTAGCTGCACCACTATAGCCCGTGTATACTCGCAAAAGTTGTAAAAATTTAAAAAGTTGCAAGGAATTCGTTGAGATTACGGGCTATTGGGTAGTTTCCCAACTGTCCCGCCTCCTATAGCCTGTCACCCAACCGAATAACCATCCTTTTGTCATATAAAAGGAGGTGTTGGGATCTCATTCCAAAGGGAACCATAAGAATAGTGAAACTCTGCCCATTTCACTTTCCCCCCTTGCCCCAAGAATTTGCAGCCACATTGTGAGTTTTGAGCTAGAATTCCCTATTCTTGTCTTTTTCCTCCATTGCAAGCCTAATACATTCCCTAGAGAGAGATGAAGAGGAGAAAGATATGTGGAAGCACAGTTGGAGCTTGGTGAAGAAGAGCCCATACCAGATTCGAGGAGCAGTCGTCGATCTCATTGTAAGTAACTTCGTGAGATTAATAAAAAGGAATATTTTTTCTGTCCCGAATATGATGTGTTCAATCTTTATGTTTGATTTATATTTGATTATGACATCTAACCTACTAATTCATATATGAGATGCATGTTCATATTTCTTTTTTTGTCTATTTATGAATGCAGGTCAGCCTTGGAAGGAGACTTGTAGTCGAGGAACAACCGAACGCAAAAGGATCGACACCAGACGCAGAGTTTAAGGTAGAGTTACCAGATCTTTTTACCTTGTGTTTTATGAATGAATGTGGGGTGTATTTGGGGTACTTGTTAAAGAGTAGGAGACTTTAGACGTTTAGTTCTGCCTACATGTTGAACCCTGGTGTAGTCCATAG
>SNQJ01S0006553.1:187749-202338 GCA_010110895.2 Picea sitchensis | reverse complement strand
TAGCGGTTTACTAAAAATAATCTCGGTTTTAGGGATTAGGGTTTTGGTATCTACGGAATACCTAAAAACATTGTATATATTGTATAGTGAATGGTGAAATTCGATATAATGAATATAAGAAAGGTTTTCCCGGTTGAGGGTTTTCCCGGTTGAGGGTTTCCGGTATAAAATCTTTGTGTACTCTATGTATGAGCCATTGATTAAATTCTATTTTTCTTAAGAATCTATATGCATTGCTTTACTTCACTGGTTTAAAACTTACAGGAAGAAGTGATCCGCATTGTAGAGGTACAACAAGAAGAGATCATGGCCAAGCTCATAGATTTCTATGAGAATATACAACAACTACGGAGCCAAGTAGGACCATAGGCCACAGTGCAGCAATAGGAAAAGACATAGCGACCACCTACATAGAAAGAGGGAGAGGAGATAATGCAGTTGGTAGTCCAAGGCAGGGATAATTTTACAGTCACGCGCCAAATGATCAGAATGAATCTGGAGACTGTGCAAAAATCCATGGGGGACGTGGAGAAATTTGAACTTGTCATGGCACAAATACCCACCAAGTCACTATAAGGACTCTAGGCCAGCACAATACAAGAGGTGCAATCTAGGGCCCGCGCGGATGCAACTAACTTCGAGGTGGGTAGAGGAGTAGTTGAAATGCTAAAAATCACATGCGACCAACTAACTTCAGATAAAGAAGAGGAGAAAGGACACATAGATAAATTGGAACAGGGATTAACAACGGTTTATGATCACATCCTAGACAACGCGCAAGCACCTTAGAGGAGTGCAGAGGAGAACATCAACATGATCTCACAAACAATTGACAGATATAATCAGGAAATTGAGGATCTCAAAGAAAATCTCAATCATATGACTCCTCTCGAGGTTCGAGAGCAGAGAGAAAAACAATCTACACTCCATATAGTTGATATGGAGAAAGAAGCAAGGGCGGTAGAAGAGATATTCGGCAAAGTTGCGCAGATATGGAATATCCTGGAAGAAGATGAGAAGGTCCAATAGTGGGACCAAGAAGAGTAGACAATCAATGCTTACATACAAGAGCTAAAGCAATGGAAGAAAACAATGATCATCACAGAGCGCTTGAAGGGCACTCAAGAAATGAAGACTCTGCAGATAGAGTTGAAAATCGTGCAGACAAAGAAGCAAGAAAGGCAAGTTGAATTGGAACCCCTCCAAGAACAAGAAGCACAGATGATTGTGCAGTTGGAGGAAGAGAAGAAAAGTATGGCACGGAAACAAACAAAGGGCCCAACATTGATGCAGGGGGAGATAACAACGCAGTCAGTGGAGGTGTTAACAGGGAAAGCTGCACAAATCAAGGAAAAAGTAAAGGAACTATCAGAAAAGTTCCACATTTTGGACACAAGAGTATAAGGAGCGCGCACTACCTGAGTGGCTCGAGATGAGAGACATGTCAATGTTGGGGGCATGTTGGGCCCAGGCCTATTTTGAGGAAAGACCTAATTTTGGAGCACGCAAAATAGCTGGCAAGAAAGCAACATGCAAAAAAAGAAGGAAAAGTGGCATGCAAGAGGAAAAGTCATGTGCGAGGAGGCAGGCAAGCCTAACCATATTAGGGTTAGGTTTTTTGACAAAGGTTGTAACGACTATAAGCCTATAAAATAGTATAAATAAGAACATGAGAGGTCTAGGTTGGGGGTTGGGTTCTTTATTGATCGGTTGGTTAAGTGGCTAAATATTGTTGATAGTTGTTGTTGAAAATTGTTGAGCTATAGAAGAGTCAAAGAGGGAATATTTTAAGGGTTAGATCATAGGCTGAGGATCCTGGTGTGATCTAGTCCTCCTCACAGAGGTTCCTTAACCTCATCAAGAGTGTATGATTGAATATGTAATGCACTAAGCGCTAGATTTTACAACAGACTAAATAAAAGAGCAGAGAAGCCAAATCTTTGTGGACCTAGCCCAGGAGGGGGTGAACCACAGTAAAACCTGTGTTATATGTGATGTTGATTGAATGCTTACTTCTTTTTAATGGTTACCTTATGAATTAATTATTAACTATATGTATTAGCATGCATGCATGAGTCTAAAGGTGAATGAATCCTAGGAATACTTGAATCAATAACAATTTTAATGCATAAAGAAAAGCAAGAATACACTCCCAAATCCCCACTCATTCCTAAACTACAAGCACTTGAGAATTGCAGTCACACATAGAGATATCTCAAGTGAGACTGTGTTGTGTGCTCTGTGCGCAGCGTTGCTTTCTGGTTTACCRGGAGGGCCGATAGTTTTAGAGGGTTTTGTTGGAAACCTGTTTAGATCTGAACCTGGGTCAACCCAAGAAGAGGAAAGAAGTCAGAGACTTAACCAACACATAGAAACTAATGGCCCCTCCTGAGGGGGAGGGGAAGAAATAACCTAAGAAGCCTTGTTGAACATGAAAAGGGATTTGAAGATTTGGAATGAGCTAGTTGGATGGAAGCTCAAACTGATGGCTCTGAGAATGGTGAAATCAAGCCAATCAAATCCAAGGAACTGCAACTGAGGTTGGATGACTGGAATATGTATGAATCTCGACAATGTGATGATTAGTTGGAGTCAAGCAGATGAGATCCTACCAAGTCTGAGAGCAATGATGACTCTCTCACATTAGTCCAAGGTAACCCATCAAGGAGGTGGATAGGTACCAGGGTACATAGGACTAACCCTTAGAATAAAAGTGTTGGTGTTGGCAAGGGACAACTCGCTCACACCTAGGAATAGGAGGAACTCCTAAGGACCAACATCTAAAATACAACAAATGGAAATGTATATCTGGAATCAAATGTTGATGTTGAAACATGTTGGGGATACCTCAAGGGAAAACCCCTCCCAAGGGCTTATATAACCCACACATGTCTAGAAAATTGGCACAAACAACTAAACCATTGAACTGTCAAGTGTACAATTCTCAATCATGTAATAATGAGCTAGAATAAACCACCCAGGAAATAACCAAATCAAAGAGAAATGAGGTGTCTCAGTGCTTGGTTAGAGGTGCCCACCACTAAGGAAGATGAGTCCAAGGTACATTTTCCTCTAGGCCATGCCGTAGAATACAAGTGTTGAAGTCGATAGGGGGAGGCCCAATAGATTCAAGGCAATGAGGAATCCTTGAAACTAGCATAAGTTAGAAAGTAGAGTGTGATTGACAGAGACTGAAACCAAAGGGGGACAAGTAAGAAAACACAGGTGGACTCAAGACTTCCCTTGTTCAGAGAATAAAGGCAAGGCTTACTTGGTAGAAACTGAAATCATTCCATGGGGAATGGTCAATTACTTGGAAAAWTGATTTTCAAGGACATAGAAGTAAACCATGGGGACGATTGAATGTCAAAACTCAACAACATTGGATGGGTAAAACTTATGGAGATAAGGGAAAACTATATTAGGACTCAAGAGGAACTAAAAATAATCCATGGGATACAAGGGTRACTCATCATAAATTCTCTAAACAAGGGCAACAAAGGGATGTTTCCACAAACTAAACTTAGTGCATAAAAAACACAATCCCTTCCTGGTATTTCCAAATGGGTGTTGGGAGGTGAAAGAAGGGGGGTATAGTGTGATAGAAGCAAAAAAATATCTTGGTATTTCAAAAGGGGTGTCAAGAGGATGGGAAATATATGTAGTACCTAAGCCACACAAGGTCCTTTTGATATTTCCAAAGGGATGGTAGGAGGATAAAGATCTAACCATTGTGCCAAGAGACACAATATCCAATAGGAATCCCAAAGGGAATATCCGAGGGAAACGAGGAGATAAATGTCATATTAAGCAACCAAATGGATGTATTTTTGAAGGTTAAAACTACAAATGGAAGAGGATAAGGGTAGGCACATTACTGGTAATCTCAACATGGGTGAGTGAATGGTAGCCTAAAAATGAAGAATAACCAAAGTATAGATGAAGTAGAGGGATTTTGATATGTGATAATTTAACAAATACCAATCATAAATGTGGGAGTCCAAAGGGTAAAGATGTCAACATGAAGATAAGAGATGGATGAGGATTCAACTCTGGGATGTAGAATAACCAAACTCCCAATCCTAAAGAGGATAAAATGGCATGGGTACAAAAATGCAACAATGATCACTAGTCTAGGGGTAATATTGTAGGAATGGTGGTGCATATTGTATTAGGGGTAATATGGGGTGGTAAGGGACTCTAAAATTTCTTCATCTGAATGAAAGACATGGATATGAAAACCTACACTACCAGATGAAGTAGTAGAAATGGTGGAAGTTGGGAGAGTGAACCTCATATCAAAGTTGAACCTAAGCATTGATGGGCATTGAAGTATAATGCCATTTTCTTGTAAAAAATACAACATTGAACATCCATCCACTCGATTAAATAGACCACATTTTTTTTTTTGGTATAATATCACTACTAGTAGAAGGATAGCTTCGAGCGTAGCCATTCTTCAAGTCTTGTTGCAACTTTGTCTATTTGTTTCCATTATTTCCATTTGAAACAAAAATGTCGAAAGTTAAAAATAGTGATTATTGCAAGGGCAAGGGTTGAACATTCAATGGTGATTCACTTTGAGAAGCATATACTAGTTGATTATCATTGCTACTATGGCCAAATAAGCATGTTGTATTACTCATTCTCAGAGTTTGTGACTGTACTATTTTCATTTCTTGGTCATTGTTATTAGTATTGTTCTTCTCAATTTTCTTTTTGTTGTTGTTATTGTACATTCGATCACCAAAAATATTATCATTTGATCGAGTAGATATTTTATGAGCGGTGCCAACATAGGTGTTATCGAACAACATTATAAATATGAGGTTAAGATGAAAGGATACATGAATATATATCACTTGTTTCAAGAAAAAATAGGCTCGCCTCCCAGGAAACGACTAATTTTTTTTTTATAATTTTTTTTTATAATTTAGATAAAAAGAGGAAATGACTAAAATATCAATGTATTTGTCATATAGTTATTAAGATACACGTTTTATATTAAATGTAAATATTAACTAGCAATTGTTTTTATTGATCCAAATGAAAGTCGTAAAAGTGCAATGTGTTAGAATATATGTATTATGTGGTTTTGATAAAATCTGTGTGTGATTAATTTTAAAAATAAATATTGAATATGTAATAACCTGCAAAATAGGATTTTCCCTTGGCCTCATCACATAAGGATTAGCATGTCACTTGATGATATATCCTACTTTGTAATGTATAAATACAAATTCATTCCTAATTTAATTGCAATGGAGTAAATATATTTTAAAATATAAACGATTGGGTTTGATAATACCCCTTTTTTAACCAAAGAGGGCAATAGGTTCTTATTTATATCATGTAACAATAGAATAGATTCCCTACAAAGGTTATAGTCGGAAGGATTTGTTCTCCTTGATACGTTGAATAAGAGACAATGTATTCTACTGCAACACTAGAAACACATGCCAATCCATGTTGGAGGCAATGGAAAATGATAAATGTTACTTGAGGTAGTATTTTTATTTTACAATAAATTAGCAAGTTGCTTCCACTTCAAGACTCCCATATCCTTTATCCAAGTGGTATTATCGAATATTTAATGAATCATGGAAGTCACTTACTTCATTTTTTTATTCCACCTCAAGGGTAGTCTTGCATTGTGTTTCCTCACGCATCATGTGTCGTGTTTCTTTACGCACAAGTTCCTCTTCCATTGCTTGATGTGTTGTACGTTGTACTTCCTTGCGCAYGGGGGCTTCTTCTAATTCCCTTTGCATAGTGCACTACAACTCTTCCTATGCTTGGGCTTCTTCCAGTGCTCTCTGCATTGTGCATTGCAACTCTTCATGATGTGTATCCTCTTCTAGGTCCCTTTGTGCATCACACAAGAATTTGTTTTTCTACGTGGCATCAAACTTGGGAGGTGATTATGCTGATTTTTTATCTTCCCTTCTATATTTTGACTTCAAATTTCTCCTTGCTACAAGTCGACTCCCATATGTATGCATCCTTGGGTTACCACCCATACATCAACTTCTTATTTTAGCTTATGAACTTGACACAGATCCATAGTCACCATATTGCAGTTCCCTTTATTCTCTTCCCACTTCGCCAATAAGTATGAGAAATCCTCAGGGGCATGATCTGTGCTGTGGAAATACCCACAGAGTGTGTGTGGCTTGGTACAGAATCTTGACATCTAGCTTACTTAACCGTTATTAAAATAGGTAGGTGGTCTTCCTCCACCACCACCATATCCTCTTCATCTTCCTCATCCATATCCTCCTCTTTGACATCCTCAGTATCCTCCTTTATCAAAACCCCCATGGTATCCACCCTTCTATTCTTCCTAGACCTCGAAAAAATCTGCAGTCTGCTCCTACATCAGCTCCAGTGATTAACAATTATTCACATCATGTCCCATGGATTTTCAAAACCCACAAAATGGAGTATGTGTACTCTTCTGATACTTATGTAGAGTTGGGAAATGGGAAAGAATATGGCCCCATTGTCTGTAAATCTCACACCACTCAGTCTGTGGTCCACTTGGAAATGGATTTGGCACACTTGTTGTCGTGTAACTCCTTAGCACAGGGAAGTCATTCCTATGATGACCTTCTATGAAGCACGCAATACACCACACATTCTCATGAACCACCTTATCTTTCTCCATATCTTGTAGATGCATGGTGAGGTTTGCAAGATGAGATTGTACATGTGCCAACCCCACTAATGTTTCACTACCTCCTGGCATAACTTCTAGGTGCATCACAATTTCCACAACCTTTGCTTGGGTCATCACTTTCCATTGAGTGAAAAGGATGCCAATATGGGATAGGAGTCCTACAATAAACCATTCTCGGTGTTGGATGTCTTGGATCTGAAACATTATTCTATCCAACAATATTTGTAACCACTGGTCATAATCCCATATGGTTTTTGTAGCTTTATGCTCAATCTCTTTGATCAATGATGCACTGTGATTTTGACTTAGGCTTCTAAAATTCCCTAAGTAGATCTCTCTTTATCTCCGCCAATGACCTTTTTTGTCCCACCGGCACAGTCGCCTTGTACTTCATGTAACACTTCAAAGCCCTGCCTTTGGAGGTGGTCTCCAGTTCTGCAATCTTATATGCTTCATCTGTGACTCTCTTCACAGGCCATATAGCTTCACATGTAAACTGATGTTGTTATGCATTGTCTCTTCCTGTCCCATGAAATGCAGGAAACCTCAGAGTTGAGTCTTAATTCACCATGCTTGTTCTAACTCCTTGTCTTCATGACTGACTACTACTTTTTGTTGTTGATACCGATGTTCCTCCTTGTGAAGTACTGTTGACTTCAGTTTCTCCTCCACTTGTATCTTCTCCTACTTCTTCAAATTATCTTACCTTTAAGCCTTCTTCAATTTCTTCTTCTTGATGAAAAATGCATAATGGATATGGTTGAAAGATGGGGTTCCTCTATACTCTCTCATCATCTTTTGTGAGGGATCCCAAAGAGCTTCATACCTTTAGTTGCACAAATCTTCTCACAATTTCTAAGGCCTTGTCCTCTTCTTGGAGGGCTCCATCGCTATCCTCTGTTGTGTTGGCACTCATGCTTTGTGCCCCATCTTCCTACGATGTGACTATATCTCTAATTAGCCAAGTGGATATGACTTCATCTTCTTCGAACCTACTTCCACTACTTTTGGAATCCTCTCTCGATACCTTACTCCTAATGTCATGTCTCTTCGAGGGCCTCTCTTATTATGCACTTCTTTCAAGCACAAAATTGTCTTCTACACACCCTTTTGGTGTGGTTTATTTTCTCTTCATCTTGGTTCTGACTACTCTTTCTTAACCCCTTTCTTTCTTTTCTTCGATCCTCTTCTCAACCTCCCTCCTTACCTCAACTCTTCTTGTGTATCTCTCGACTCTTTCCCTCCTCTATTTTTCTAGGTCCATTCTCTTCTCACCTCTTCTCATCTTCTTATGAATCCATTATTTCTCTCTTTTTCCCTCTTCTTTCCATTCCCCCCTCTGCACGAGGGGGTTTACTCATCCATTCTATAGGGCTCCATGCATATTATCCCCTTATCTACTAACAACATATTTATCCATAGAGGTATTTCTTCCAATAATATCTTTCTAGGTCTGGCTACAAACTTTTTTCCTGACGGACTCACTGCACTCAATAGAAAACTCTAGAATATACCCTTCTTTCACACACTCAAACCAGAACTAAATAGCTCTGGCCCACTTATTATCCACAAATTTGAGCATGTTGATCAAATTTGGGTCCCAACCCAATTATTCTTGGGCTCCCTAGGAATATTTAATCTGTGTCTGCCTCCTTATCCACTCATACAATAAAAAAGGAAACTCAACAAAGAAAATTCGATGTAAATTTGTATAGATGTACATATCTTTCCAACATTCGAGGTTGATCTGGAGGTTCCTAGTCTCTTGTCATGCAAACTCATCCTCCTTCTTAGATATCCAGTCTTATATCTCCTTCCTGGAAGGTTTCCACCTCACTTTCTTCCTTCAACATGTAGTACAAAACCTTCAGGTCTTCATAACATAACCATTTGTTAGCTTGAGTGGGGGGTTAAAGACCCAAGGTTTCATAAGATTTATTGACAAAAACCCATAGGCGTCCGTGCACATATTCAATATTCAAGGACTAAATAAGGTCTCACATGAGATGCCACGAGAATCACATAGACCATCGATCTTCTGCAAGGTGTGAAGAAATACAACATAAAGGGAACCTCCATTAACTAGTCATTCATTCATTCATAACTACTACAAGCTACCGAGTAGATTAACATAAGACATGCATACATTCAAGTCAAAACTCATTAGATGCAAGGATAATTTTTCTCAGGTTTTACTCATCCATTTCATTCATTCAAATTAGTGAGATATAATAGGGTTGTGGCTTGGTAAAGATACCTTAACATTCAACACAGAGATGAGCCATGCGTTAAGATCTCGATCTACTTTCTCTCTCATGAAAAAAACCAAACATAACAAGAAGTTACAACTAAACTAAACTCGAGCTTTGTCTCATCTATTTCTCTCAATACAATGAACTCTACCTTTACTCAAAATCCCAACCCTTACATATATGCATGCATCCCCCCATATCTCCCACGGAGCATGGCAATCATAATGAACTTGCTAACTCAAAAACAACATTGACCATGACCAGTCGGGATATTTCAAAATCAGTTAGAATGATTCTTGAAGATCTTTGTGTATCTTTCATGCATGCGATTTCTTTAAGTCCTTGTGTGCAATACAAAATGGGTTGGCATGTGCAGTAAATATTTGGTTGGCATAGATGCTTAAACTTGGCACTGAATCATGTATATTCTTAAGTGCATGTGCAGTGTTGACTTGTGGTGTGCGCACAATCTTTGTCAAACCTTAGGTGCCAACAACTAACTATCTTTATCTTGTAGCAAACTTGGAGTTATTCTATGCAGGTCACATTCCTAAAAGAGTTTTCCTTGAAAATGATTCGCAATATTATAACTAGATCTAATATTTTTCATTATTTATTTAACCTTTCACATGGATCTAAATAGCAATATCTAAAGTCTTGTTGTGAAATTTGAATGCATTTGATTAGGTACATGTGGATTGGAATATAATGATTTTTCCTAAGCTGGACAAACCCTAAATGTTGATGGTTTAAAATATATATATATATATTCATAATGTTGAATACTCATTTTCGACATATCATTTAAAGGGCATTTAGTATTCTCGTGGTTTAATCTATTCCAACAACCTAATTGACGGAAATTTACTTAAATGACTTAACTTTGAAGTAATTTATGCTCACTATTTTCAAGTGTTTTCTAAAGTGCAACATGGTCACACTTTGCTCTAACCTTTTTGCAATGATTCTGCGCAACTAATATCTTAAACATCAGTTGTGTAGAATCAATGCTAAATTTTATGGAACGAATAGTCTTATTAGTCCCTGTCGAAGGCCAGGACTTTAGCGATCAATACATCATTGACTTTCAATTACTTTTCCTTTGACCACACATATTTGTGTGCTTCTCAAAGTTGTATATATGAGGAGTAAAATATTCATTTTTTAATGATATTTTAATTGATTTTATCAAACATATTATAGGCTAATAAGTTGGTACTCTTATTGTCGAGCTATTTTCTGAATGTTTACATAGCCTAAGTTTAAGTCTATAATATCTTCCTTGACTCTTCTTTTGAGGTCCTTAAATAGGACCTCACACAATGCAATTTTCCAATTTTGTATCACCTAAGTTATCTAAGTTTGTGGAAGGATGACTGACAAAATGCATATTTCCAATTTTGTATAACCTAAGTTTGTTGAAGGATGATGGAGATGGCTTTGCATATATTAATTGATATCATTATAAAATTCATGTCCAATCCTCTACAAAACAAACATGAAAGGGTAAGTCAGAAGGCCTAAAAGCGTAAGTCACATGATCAATGCACTCCACCGCCGAATAGACCTGAAAAGGTAAGTCAGATGATCAAGAAGAGCAAGTTAGTAAGTCGATGAATGTCCATCGCCCACCCCATCATCGATTATAATTATGGGGTGCTTTTCTTCTACATTATATGTTTCATATTTATATTTTTTCTTATATGTTTGACATTTTCATCATTGGTTTGATGGTTGTCAATGTTCCTTGTTTTCTTGAATTTTGCAAGGTTGAAATGTTGCACCTGCATTATTCATCATTCATCAATAAGATTGAGTGTCATTCTTATTTACTATTTTCTTTTCACAAGTAAGGAATTATCAGTAAATACTTTGAGAAATAGTAAATACTAAATACTTTACAAAAAAAATTGATTTCTTTGCATCACAAAAAAAATTTGAAATTATGTTTGAAACTAGTATCACCTTTGTGGTAACCACTTAGAGAAACTATTCATAAGGTATGTCCAACTACTAATTAAACTCATACCATCAATTATACCATAATTGGATGTGTAGTCTATCAATGGAAGTTAGGAATCTAGTTTCTATGTGGCACAAGAGCTTATTGTGCCCTCCCAATAGTAAGAAGCTTGATAGATCTATAAAGTAAGTTAGGAATCCAGTTTCTATGCACAAAACTGTAATGCAAAAAGATAAAATCCATATATATATATATATATATATATATATATATATATATATTGTCATGCATTCATCACTGGATAAAATTCTTATTTTGTTCCTCATGCCTAAGTTTCATAGAAACAATGAAAAAAATCTAAATATGGAAACATGTATTTCCATTTGGACAGCGACAGAGGATAGGATTGTGAGGAAGCTAGAGTTAACAAGAGATAGACCTATCGTAGGGGACCAAACCCACCATACTCATTCTAACAAAAAAAAGTGTGTCTCTTTCTGGACCAAACAGAGAGACACAACCAAACAAGCACATTGGGAAGGGAGCCTAGAAAGGCAGAAGATCGACGTTTCTCAACAGTTCATCGTTTACCATATGTAAAGAGGCAAAGGTGTCTATCCCCTTGTTCTATCCCTGAAGTGTTGTGTTCAATCCCACTATATGAAATGGTCTCATTCATATATGCAACACATAGACTCGTTCAAAACACTATGTGCATAACAAGAGATAGACCTATCGTAGGGGACCAAACCCACCAAACTCATTCTAACAAAAAAAAGTGTGTCTCTTTCTGGACCAAACAGAGAGACACACCAAACAAGCACATTGGGAAGGGAGCCTAGAAAGGCAGAAGATCGACGTTTCTCAACAGTTCATCGTTTACCATATGTAAAGAGGCAAAGGTGTCAATCCCCTTGTTCTATCCCTGAAGTGGTGTGTTCAATCCCACTATATGAAATGGTCTCATTCATATATGCAACACATAGACTCGTTCAAAACACTATGTGCATAAACTTATTCRTTTAATCAAACAAGGAATAAATGCCCACTCATAGGTTCCAATGTTGTCAGGGAAAACTCGCTCATTCTTCCTACTATGGTGATCTTGTTTTTAGATCCAGTAATCAAAGTTCCCCGCCCGCTTCCTTGGGATATCCTTTCACCTACTTATCGCTATGTCAGTGAATAAGCCTTAATTTTTGTCCGATAATGAATAGGATTGGCATCTGGATATTCATTCTTCGATGTATCCGTAAGGTCCTCCTGCGAGGGGAAGAAATAGAAGTGTCACCCGTCTAGTTCCTGGTCTTATTCCCACTCATACATTTATACCAATGCTCTCCATTATTGTGTTGCACTAGCCTGAGAATCGCACGCTAGTCTAGACGCATTTGAGATATTGGAATTTCAAGTTCATGACATCATAGACCTTATACTACATTCCTACTCATCGAATTGGAAATACAATGGGATACAAAGCGAGTGCCTCTTTAGTGAAGGTGAAACACATAGTAAAAGAAGCCTTGCATAGACAAAGAAAGAGAGAAAAATGTATGATCAATTCAAAGAATTGATGAGACGCTTCTTACCTAGAACTAATCACCTCCAAAATGCCAATCATGGAGTTTGTAGGAATAAACCCACTGAAAGTAACCTTTTTAACCCAAGATATCCCCTCAATGTAGCTTCAAGGCCATCAATTGAAACTAGTTCTGACGCAGGTGTGTATCTAAATGGGCCTAGAAAAGGAACTGCTCTTGGCTCAAGAACTACTACCTGAAAATTTTGTGTATGGATCTGGAGCTAGAGTGTCATGGCAAAGGCTTAAGGCACAGTAACTAGGTGGCAGAGTCATATCCTACAACATACAATTGTCAAGTGAATTGTCTTTGATATATTTAACCTGTCATTAACATATATACTTAGTCCTTTAGAATTGATGATATTCTTTATTCTTTTTATTTAAATAAAAAGACATTTGTTTCATTGAATTATTGGGAAGCATGAGTGTGTTGGTGTCATTTAAAGAGGGTCGACAGTATAAGTATAAGTATTGAAATGCAACATAATACATACGTTCATGGAAGATGGCACGTAGTTCAATAGTTCATGGAAGATGGCACGTAGTTCAACAATTCATATTAGTAGGATTGTGGCAGGTTAGCAGACTGGCCTTATGTAGACATGTAACCACTAATGTTAATGTGTTCTCAGGAAGGTGTCCGCTACCAACTAATGTTAACACATGCATTGCATTTGTGAGTTATTCCTTCGGTCACATACCTCAATGAAATGTGTGTAATTACCAGATGGTAGACACTCCGTTCAGAATGACCTAGCCTCCCAGAATATGGATGTTGTCATTTAGGATGTTATCCAACAAGTTGATGCAATGGAACACTCTAGTCAAGTTATTATTAAATAAATATTTTTCTTGACCATAGATTAATTTAATCGGCTTTTTGTTTCAGTGTGGCTTTTTTTTCTTCCATGAAAATATTTATGGGATGTTTTTTCATGACCACCATAGAGTTAACTAGTCTGGACTTAGGGTTGTTGGTTTAATCTTACTTAACACTATTTTGAAACTTGGCAACTTGTATAGGTAAAGACAAAATTAGCAGGTACATCATTGTTTAGAGATAAACCAATCAGCTTCTTGTTGGTAAGGAACATACTTACACCTTTGAAATGTCTCTACAACTTGGGTTGTTAATCAAATCCTCTCTCTCGCTCTCGCTCTCCCTGGAGGACGTGACATCAACAAAGCATAGCTCTTTGTAAAATGTAGAAATATGTATAATCTTGTGTCTGGATGGAAATTATTTGCATTTTTATTTATATTTAGGTTCACATTTTTTTCTTGCTATAAATCTTTATATTTCCATTAGAGTTTTCGCTTTTTTCTCTTGCTATAGAATTTTATTAAAGGGAAATACTGAGATTACTATAACTTTTTCTCTTGCCATGGAATTTTCATAAGTGCGAATATGGTGATTGCTATAATTATTATTTTTTAAGAGAATTATTTTCTCACTGTAAAGTGGGTTCAATCTCTGGTTAGGATAATAACCATTCAAATATATTTTATTTGATAACATTCAAATGTATTTTATTTTAAGTGAGAATTTATTATAAATTCGGAAAAATAAATAGTTTCTTTATATGACAAAATTTTCATGGTAAATCATTTTTTTTCGGCATTTCTGAATAATTTAGAACTTCACATTTATCTTAAACTCTGTAAATTCAAACTCACTCGTTTACCATAACCATGTTTCTTGTTGCTCGTGTTTTGAGGATTTTATTGAGTTTTTGTCTTCTATCTCCTTTGCATGTTTGAGTCCTTGATTGAACAAGTCATCTCACGCTTTGTTTCTTTCAGTTATTATCATTTTCAGTGCGCTTTGCTTCATTGATTTTTTTCCTCATTCTTCTTTGTGTCAAACATAGATGTCTTTCATTTCACTTGAAAGTTAAGAAGCGAAAATTTTTGCATATCTCCTTGCATACATAATCAAACGAAAAAAAAAATTGCATTCTTTAGGAAGTTTTCTTTGGTTTATGTTTGGAAAAAGAGTTAGTTTTGTATGTGCATTTAGGTTTTCGGAAACATTGCTTGGTAGTTTGGCATCATATTGATCCCTGGAATTGAAAGTTTCATAGTTTTGAGTTATTTCTTGTACTAATAAGAA
>SNQJ01S0006553.1:157335-186300 GCA_010110895.2 Picea sitchensis | reverse complement strand
AGCAGCTTATAAAATAACTTTTTACAAATTAATCCCAAAGAGCCAAGTCCATTGATGGAGGCTCAAGGAGATGTAGCCCGGAGGGGGGTGAACTCCTTTATCATGTTGTGATTGTTCTGAGTTTGATGGTTTATTTGCTGCAAGTTATGTTGTTGTGTTTTTATGTAAAGCACTTATTTAACCATTTAAAGAACATCTCATCACACATGAACATTTAAAGGAAGAAGCATAAACTTGGCACATAATTTTATCTTGCATATTTTAACACATGAAGCAAGGTCCTGTGAAGTTTATTTTTAATGAAGTAGAGGGTGCTTGCATAGCATAACAAGTCAGCCTTCTATTTTTAGATCAATTCTTTTGCATTCTATTGGAGTCTGAGTCTCTCACACATCATCAATTTCATCTCCTTGAACCCTTTGATTAAAAAGTCATTAAAATCAACCACGCACTAATAAAATTAACTAGAACATTTTTGGTTTTAGCACGCCAACAATAGCACAGGATTAGGGTCTTTGGACTAGGAAAAGTGAGTAAATTGTCCAAGACTGCTAAACAGATCGTAGAGCACTAAAGAGTGTATAAATACAAATTTCATATAAGCATAGCCAAGAACCCCCTCTCAAATAGGGGATAAACACGAGGTCGCGTGCGAAAGAGCAATGAAGATCACTCCTCCAAAGCTTGACCAATCGTTGCGGAATGAGCGTATACTTGGGGTTTTTCGTGAAGTGTTACTGACTTATTTGGTCTCGGTACTTCGTGAACTCTAAATTCGTTCGGGGTCCTCTAGAGTCTACCGGTCCATTTTTCCTTAGTCCTCTAGAAGAATTTTGGACTTTGATATCTTGCCCATACGTTAAGTCCCGACTGTCGACTGTACCCACCCAAAGGCTGACTGCGAGTTGGTAACCTTAGTGGACTTTCCTAGGTATCTACAGAGGTGATTGTGGGGGGATTCCCATGGTACCTGGGGTAGACATCATATCACACTCTCAGTACCCTTGGAGGGTGACTCTACGAAAGCAAGGGTTTCTTGCACTAAGAAGGGATGTTGCATGGAGGTCAGAGTAACCTCTTCTCATTTCTTCACTGGCGGCTTGATATCCTGTCTTCTAAAGATACTTAAATATATTGTTGCTTGGTTGATTTCTTTAGTTTTCTTAGGAGTGTGTTTCTTTGACTTTCGTAGTCGGCCTTAGGATCGAATATTTAACAGTATACAATGTATGGAGCCTGATGCTCAAGAACCTCAACACAATGTTTCTAACGAAGGAATGATCATAGATCAAACTTCTGAGATCGGAAGTATAGCTCCTAGAATTGGACATCACATAGAAGAATCGATCACTACCATCATAGAAAGCCTTTAATCTTACATGAATCCTACTTTTACTGATCCACTTGTCCAACTAGTCACTGATCCACCATCTATGAGATATGTTGATACTTATTCTTCTTATAGATTATCGCTAGGTTCAACCCCTACACGATCTCCTGGCATGAACCCATCATCTTTTGGTTTTCTTGAAGGACTTGGGAATTTATCCTTTTCCACAACTCATGTAGTTGATACTGCTGGTGTTTCCTCTTTACCAAAAACATCGTTGACCCAGGTAACCTCGACTGAACCACTTGCGCGTACATAATCCTATGCACATGGGTCAAGTAAGATTCCCGCTTCACTATTTTCGCACATGCACACACCAAGTGATTTACTTAGTCGTTCCATCGGTCAGATGGATAACAATAAAGTCATTCATACAACCACAGTTACATAAGATACTCAGCCTCCCTCTCAACCATCATAGATTAGTACACCCTGAATTGGAGGTCAATCTTCAATGGGAGGCCAAGCTTCAGCTGGGGGGAAACCTTCAATTGCAGGGAAATTTTTTACTGAGGGGAAACCTACATGGTTGCAACATCAACCCGCCTCGGGGAAAACCAATCCTGCAAGTCCTTTTATCCTTGCTACCACTGGCCTATATCTTGGACATTCATTTCCAGGACTTGATAACCCTTTATGGGGTCAACCCAATCTGGTGGGCATTCTTTTGCACGGAACTTTACCCTTTAAATTTGTAAAACCCATGATTCTGACGCAAAAATCCCCTCAACCACAATACATGGGGGACCATCGGGTCAATATTAGTATGTAGGAGGTCCATCTATTCAATCACAGTATATGGGTGGACAACTAGGACAACTGCCTTACATAGGTGGACAATCAAAACAACCCGGGCAACGACAATATATGGGAGGATTGTCTAGCTTTGACACCTTGCCACAAGCTGGATACAGTCCTACTAGTGTTCCCATGGCATATGGTTACCACCACTATCCACATCCTAACTGATAGCTTCCATTCTTGGCTATGTTAGATCTGACAGATCCATCGTGTTTGACGAACAATCCCATTCAACATGCCCCATTTTGGCTCTCCATCCCTGTCAAATTACTGTCCGACATCCTAAAATTCGATGGAAAACCTAGGGAAGATCCTAAAAATCATGTTATTACTTTCCATTTATGGTGTTCTTCCAAATATTTGATGGACGACTCCATTTGTCTTAGACTTTTGAAAAGAACACTTACAGGTGCGACAACGAAACGGTATATTGATTTGTCTCATAACTCCTTTGTTGAATTTAATTCTCTTGCCATGGATTTCCTGACACATTTTCAGTTGCATATACGGTACGAGACCGACACTAATCTCTTGACCTCACTCCATAAATCCTCTTCCTCCCACATATCTGATCATATTCATGAGTGGAGATGGTGGAGACAGTTGATTAAAGCTCCCATTCTGGACCAACTCCTCGTAGATTGGTTTACAAATTCACTCTTACCTCCCATCGCCCATGATGTTGCTATGGGAAATGTTGTTACCTAGGAGTAGGCTATCAGCCATGCATAGTATTTGGATTTGCTATATTCTCAGTCCGGTACACTTTACAATTTGATCCCTAACGCTCCTCCTTCATTGAAGGATTCAACAAAACCTGCTTCGGAACCCAGTTCTGTTTCAGACACTAAGACTACTTCTTCTCCTACTCAAACCTCTGAGGTGAATGCGATCCAATCCACGTCATCTCAACAACCAGAAGGTAAGAAGAAAAACAAGGATAAATTCAATAAATCTTCTAATGAACAGAATAATCCAAAGACTGTTGATAGGAAGCCTAAGTTTCCTTGCATGATCTGTGAGGAAGACCACTACGCAAAATATTGTCCTCACCGTGAGGCAGTCACTAAATTTATGAAGGGTACCTCCAAACTATTTAAGTGGCAACATATGGTTGTACAAAATCCTGACCCTCTACAAGGGGGAAACACAAATGCTTCCACGAACGCCTATGAGGTGTACATGTTTAAGGCGGTTAATGTAACGACTCGAGCAAATACTTATGGCACTCCTCTTGGTGATCAGACTAAAGGAAAGGATGTCGATCATCCCTCCACATCCACTACTCCTCCATCTTTTGATCCTCTTCAGATTGAAAAGCCAATCTCCGACATAGTATTGCACCCGCCCAAGAGCGTAATTCAAAAAGTGAAATTTAATCCAAATGTCTGATCTACCCAAAACTACAACATTGTTGAATATTTGGCACAAGTGCCTTGTGCTATGTCTGCCCTCGAAGTTCTACATCATTGTCCCAGTCAACGTAAAACCTTATTGTCAATCATTGGATCCATGTATCTAGAGGAGTCGAACCTGATCATGTTCAACTTGGATTACTTTAAGGAGAGGAGTTCCCACCACCTATCATTCCAAATTCAAATTTTGGTTGGTGGAAAGAACATCTATCGTACTATTTTGGATGAGTGAGCCTCCACCTATGTTGTGTCTTTGTCTTGTTGGAGATCCCTCGGTTCTCCTAAACTTAGTTAGTCCCCTACCACCTTGAAAGCATTCGATGGACGTGGTTTCCAACCTCACGGACTCTTGCAATCTTTCATTGTGACATTAAAGGGTAAGACTGTTTTGGTCGATATCGAAGTAGTTGATGTGCCCATGGATTACAATTTTTTACTTGGTCGTAGTTGTTTCTATGTGATGATGACTATTGCATCTATAGTTTTTTGTGTCTTACGATTTCCCCATCAAGGAAAAATTATCATTGTTGACCAACTAAACTATATAACTCCATATCTCCACAATGTAGCGGCAAATCATGTCCCTTTTATAGGATAGTCTAATCTTGAGAGTGTAGGAGTAGGTCTCCTTAAGGATTCCTCACTCATGGGGGTTTTTCCTTTACCTTCTCCTGTCATCCCACATGTTTCCATGTTAAATATGATTTCAAATTAGCTGCGACAATCCTTAGAATCATCTGCTCCTTTGGTAGTACCTGGTCCTAACAAGCATAGTTCATCGTCTCTTTCAAGCTCGTTATCAAATGAAATAGACCCCCCTTCATTCAAATCAAGTCTCACTCTAGACTGCGTACTTGAACCTTCATTTCCTTCGCCTAGTAAAAATGTTCCCATTAGTAACCAGATGCCTAAACGAGGAAATAAGAAGAGTTTTCGAAGGAATCGATGCTTGGGGGGCAGGTCTCCAGCCTCTAGGCATCATGTTGGAGTGAATCCACTAGCTTCTAGCATGCAATATGGAGGCAAAGCACCTATAGAGAGACACGCTTCTAGGAGTGATCCTCGCTTTGGGGTCATTCCCATCATAACGTAGTAGTCTTTTCTAGAATGAGATTAGTCTTTGTTCATTCTCGTGCTCGTTAATACATGAGAATAGGTTACCAAGTATAATTTTATCTCTTTTTTGGACTTGTAAAAGTTGTACGAAAAAGGAACTCTTTGGAGTCTCCTTTAATCTCTTTTCAAACTCCCTGAACTTGAAAAGATTGTCGAGTGAACTTGTCTCCTTTCACACTCGTTAAAAGGATTAGAAAGGGTGTCTTTCGATGTTTGGTTTATCTCTTTTTTGGCTTCGAAAGCACTACTTTACGAAAAATGACTTCATTACGGAGAACTCCTTAAACTCTTTTCATACTCCTTAAAAAATGAAAAGATTGTCGAGTGATCTTGTTTTCTTTCACGTTCGTTAAAGTGAATTATAAAGCATGTCTATTGAGCAGTCATTTATTTCTTTTTCTATCTCATCGGACTATTTACAAAAAAAGAACACCCTAGTCGTCTTGGTTAGGAGAATTCTCCTAGGTATTGTTTTATACTTTTTTCGGACTTGGGAGACTAAATTTATGAAAAAGTAATCAGTGGAGTCGTCTTTAAGTTCTTTTCAGACTCTCTAAACATGAAAAACCATCGAGCTTACTTTCTTTGGGCTCGTAAAATTATGCATCGAAGGACCTATGTGAGTCCTATGTCCAGGACCCATACGGGATCGAACCTATCCTTCTTCAAGTTCAATAAACATATGTCGAGGGACTCATTCGAAGGATTAGCTATACCGAGCATATGTTATCCTCCTCAATCTCATTAAAAAAGAAATATGTACTTGCCTATCTAGGTGGGGGAAAAAATTGGGGAAGTGGGTCAATTCTTTTACTTTTATGGTAGCTTTATGTCGCCCTTAAACATGGCACTTATTTCTATCTTGGGTTTACCACTTCTCTCTATGCCATTTGAATCACATGTGTCATCATACTCTTTTGACTCCTTCAAAAGAGAACCTTCGGTTATCGTCCCATCCCATGCATCATCATACTCTTTCGACTCATTCAAAGAGATCCATTGGTTGTTGTCACATCACCATCTATTATTCATGCCCTATTGAGTCAAAGTTGCCAATTCATTCATTGTGCCATCATATGTTCAAGGGAATTCAACCTCGACTTTTTTGCGCCTATGTCAATTCACCATCATTTGATCCATCATTATTCATTGGTATCCTTATTTGTTTTGTCTCGATGATGGGGGATACATCATGGCCCTCCTTTGATGGGTCTATTTCCGTCGACATTGGTACATTATCCATGAATTAGACTTAGAAACCAACTAGTACCTTGGAGCATGCATGCCTCAATGGCAGGTTTCCTCGTTGTCGATAGTTGGCTTACATCATTGACCTCTGATCGATTAATTCCATGAGTGTTCGACTTTAGGTCATGTATTCACATTCATTGGAATGTACTTAAGTTACCTTGGGATTCATTTACAACATTAGTGATTTCGCTCGCACTTGTTAATGGTATACATTATTGACCGGTAATCAAGTCATTTCTACCATGTTTGATGTCGAAACATCTATTCACATGGCTAGATTCGTACTATTCAGGATTGAGATTGAAGAGCTTGGGGGGGACTTTTCATTAAACACTCTTTTTTGTTATCTGCCTTCCCCGAGATGTGATGGATATTATGAAGTTTTAATGTATATTGTGACATAGATCCACATTGTATTGGTCTGTGGTTATGTTTTGTCCTGTTGTAGCTCCACTATGTACAATCTCGTGGCTACATTTTGATTGAGTCATGGAGATATGTATCCAGATTGTATGTTTGGTGGTCATATCCTTCGTCAATGCTTTCATGGGTCTGCAGTGTATTGGTCGGCAACCATGCTTTGAGTTATATTATTCTCAGTATGGGTATGCCTACCTCAGGGATGACATATGTATATTTATGGATGTTTTCTTCTTTTTTCTGACAGGTATTTTGGCTTCAGTCCCTTGATTCCACATTGTTACAAAGTGTTTCAGCCATGGTTTTTCTCCTCTGATCTCACACGTTGGGGGGAATCTGTTATACACCATTTTTTCGCACTTTGCTAAGTTTCGTAAGTGTCGCTTTTCACTTTGGTAAGTGTTGCAAATGTCTCATTTCGCTTTGTTAAGTGTCATAAGTGTCGCACTTCACTTTGCTCAGTGTCGCAAATGCCATGGTCCATGATGATAAGTGGCGTACCTTATTTGACACACTTTTCCTAAGTGTCACTACCTCAACACCATGCAACAATGATCCATTATATTCCCTTGAGCATCAAGAAGAGGAAAATCCCTTTAAAACCCTACAAATTTCGCCTTTTTCACTCAATCTTGGCTTTGCTTGATTAAGGACGACCCCTTTTCATAACGAGGGAGCATCCCTCTCCTTGACATGGTGTTAGGGGGGCATCATGGATGCCTTGTCCACCTCTCTGGGGGAGCGTCCATGCAAATTTGGTCAAATCCCATGAATCTAAGGGCATTTCTCGAGGAAGTTCTAGATAGTTCTTGGTTTGTTTTCTTATTTTCAATAAGATATGATTCGATCCTTCTTCAATCCTATCTTGGGAGAAAGTATAACCATGAAGATAACACAAATCCTAACCTAATCCACCTTATCCTCAACTATGCTCTCGATTTATCCTAGTGGTTAACCTTTCCTACATCTATATAACCAGACCATTTCAGAGTGAGTGGGGGGATGGAAAGTAAGAAGCATACCAAACCTATGATCTTATGAAGGAGAGCCAAATCATTGTGAATAAGTTGATTTGGATTCATTTTCAATGGATGAAGCAAGGATCTTGAAGGATTACAACAACATCTAATGGTTGTAACCTTTTCATGCTTTCATTAATAAAATAATTTGATTTATTTCTCCTAAACTTTCTTATTCATTTCTTATATGTTTGATCACTTTGTTATTAGTTGGTAGGGTTGTTATTACTTAATCATATATAGTAGTAGGATAATGTTCCTTTGTTCTTGCGGGATCAACTTCGCAAAGAGACTTCTTGGATTGGAGCTCAACTACTGGAGCAGCGAGGACAAACGTCAGAAATCAGGTACACACATCTTTTCTTCTTCTCTCTCAACCCTGCCGCAAGAAAATAGAATGGTTTGTTAGGAGGATGTTAGTGTCCATTTGTTATAATATGTCTCACTTGTAGGAAACCCGTGTGAGGGGAACTCAACCTGTCCACGGGGGTAGAGTTCTCACAACAATATCAAGGTAGTAAATTCTATGCAAATGTAGAAACTCAAATCCTCAAGGCAAACCTTTGAATACTAAAATATAAATGTACATATAACTAAATTCTCAATCTATCTTACCTTTTTCTAGATGGTTATAGATGTCCTCCTTGTCAAATGTTTATCTCTAAGCTTCCTCCAAGAGGATCCTTCAAAAACTTACTCCACACTCCATGAATTACCAATTGTAAGAAGCTTGCCAGATGACTACCCTACCATATCCTTAGGGTACTCTTCTTCCCCCGGAACCCTTGAGCTGCAATGGGTTGTATGAAAAGAGTACAAAAAGTAGCATATATAACGTGTAACTCCTCTAAAGCATATGAGGTACCCCACCTCTAAGATAATGGCACAATTTTTTAAACCAAACTCACAACCAAATAACCCTAAAAAATTCAAGCATTAGGACATCCATCCAACATTAGGTTGCAAAATATGAGCTCTCAAGCCCAATCCTCCCTTCTTATATAGTCTTTTAGATTCATGTCACTTTCCATTCTCATGTAAAAAATCTAATTATTTAATTGTTAAATGCATAATATTCAACCACACACATGTCACCTCCATTCACATTTGGTAATTTCAAAAATACATAAATATATATTATTCACCATCTTCCAACTATATTTCTTATTTATGCTCCTAGATGTTCCCTTGATTCTTTTTCTTTTTCCAATTAAGTGGGTGCACATGAAATGACTTTTTCCTATTTAAACAAAACTTCTAATTAAGTCATTTTCTTCCTTTTATTTCCAACTCCTAAGTATTTTTGTAAATTTCAAGGTGAGTATAATCTCATTTTTCCCTTTTTATAAAATATGCATATTTCTACATGAGCAATCAAGTCATAAATGCACTTTTTTCCTTTCCTTATGCCAAAATATTTATGCAATTAAAAGGATACTTTTCTCCTAAAGTATACACATATGCAAACCAATTTCAATACCAAGGGTGACAACAAGCTAACTCAAAGCCTTCAAGTATTCGATACCAAGAGCTAGACATGATCACTACAACTCTTCAAGTACCCTACACCAAGGATTAGGTATAATCTCTACAACTATTCAAGTGCATGATACTAAGGGTGAGACTGAACCAACTCATAACCTTCAAGTGTCTATTTTCATGGTGGTGGATCGGTGTCATGGTTGGGACCCAGTTAACCCAACTTGATTACCTCTAGTGACAGATTAATGGTCATTGAAGAATAAGGATAAACGCCTTATTGCATGACCCTCAACAGAACCTCGTGAGTGACCAAATCTGTAGACTACTATCATGGCAATGTGTAACCTCCAGGAAAGAACATATGTTTTTTAACCTATTACATGACAAGGAGGCTAGTAGGAAGGAATAGGCAACCTATACCTCCTCTCCTTCATGGTACTCGTTGTGTCACAACTTTTCATACAACCATTTCCCATGTATTGTTTAATAATCACAAATAAACAATAAGAAACATTATACACATGGTAATAATCTATATCCTAACCTCATCTTGGGTCCACATATCTCAACTCAATCTAGAGTCCATATGCATCTATAGTTCTTCCCATCACACTCGACAAACCATTAGTAGCATGACATAATATAGTAATTTCATCATATAAACATGTATCCATTTTCAATATCCTATGGCATCACATATCACTAAAACTTCATATCACCTATAAGACTTTTAAACGCACATGCATGCATCAATGTTAAGATACAACTCAACCTCATCATAGGCTACAATAAATCATTGCATCATATACCAAAGTCCAATCATCTCATATCATCACATGGATATCAAAACATAAGTCATGATCAAACCAAATAAAATTAAAATTCCAAATCACATCATCCAAAAGTTTATATGTCAACCAAACAAATCATTCTTATAACCAAAATGCCCTCAAATAATAACAACATATCAATTAAATAAAGTCAAATCAAAAGAGGGAACTACATTTATCTAAAACATAACTCACCCTCAAGAGAATATAACAACAAAATTTTGTAATCCTAGATTCTCATCATTTATTTATTTTTATTGAAAATGGTATTATATAATATTGACAAATTTGCATATATAATGCAAGTGAGCCACTTGAACCAATAAATAGACCTTCACAAGTCATGTGAAAGAAGATTAAACTCGCCCACTTAAAAATATTAGTCAAAACAAAATCATAAGCACCAATGTGTGAGAAATCCATTCGCAAGATTCTATGAAAGCACAAACATCACATCATCAATATGGGCAAAAGGTTCATATAATCTCCCTAAGTCTACCATACATAAGCTTAGATCAACTTTAGTCGTCTTCTCCTTTGTAAATAAAAACATAGAATTCAAAAATATCACTAGACACCTTCACAAAATTCAAGTCTTGGTTAACTCCCAAAATATTTCTTAGATATGAGCAATAAGAATAAACTTATTTTCAGTTAGCATTTCAATGTGCATGCTTACTTTTTCTACCAACATCATGCATTTCAAGTATTGTGCAAAAGAGTTAAAAAATCCTATTGGTTGGCTAAATTCTTGTTGGTAATGTATGATTGATGGTTTGTGTTATTGAGAGATTGAATATTGCATAGGTAATTCAAGCTTGATTTCACCATATTTTACCTAACATGCATTTTCATTGGTGTGGCGAGATTATCAAGAAAACTTGTTCATTGATTTTTCATTCATCTAAATTAGTAGATTTTGGTATTCTTACACAATAGGGATTTTATTTAATGGGATTGAGATTTTATCAATGTATGGGGGTCAACAATGATGTAATAAACACTCATCAATTTGTATCCCTTTCATTTGACCTTTATTTCTCCCTTTGCATGCATTTTTTGGTTCCTAGGGTGCAATTTTACATGATTGTATAAAATAGTAAAGAATGATGAAATTGGCATTTTGGTAGGCCTTAATCTATCATCTAGTCATTATAACTTGTAATTATGGAAATGTAGCATTGGTTTCCACCTAGAAAGCTTCAAGAATTAACTTTCATTTTTTGTGATTACTTGTTTTGTATAACCTTGCATTCCACTTTTTGAGCCACCTAAAACTGCTTATATGCTATGTTTTTACACACATTTTGCTTCTTTTACACAACTATAATTTTTTCCTTAAAACATACATTTATAAGAGTATGAAGACATCTGCCATGTAATATGATATCTCAGTCATGACTCATCACTTCGTCGAAATGCATTATATTGATTAGGTGTGCATTTTCTTAGTTATGGATTTATAATGTAAAGAATGGAAAAATTTAACATTGATTGTAAATTTGGTTAAGACCTAGGTGTTCTAGGGTTTCATGACTTTTGAAAAAGGTTGATAGTTAATGTAGTGGCTTATCTCATTCTCTTTTTTGATTTCATCCTTTGTATTAAGTGACATCCTTAGGTTCGAAATGAGAGATACAAAGGTCTTGATATTGGAAAGAAACCTAGAGGACTTATGGGAATTGAAAAGCCACACTAACTTAATGTTGGATATAGGTGTATAGGGTTTGATTGATCCCGCCAAGTGATTAATGGTAATTTGATAATGCTCTCTCTGTACTTTGTAATCAATCCTCAATTCTAGTGAATAAATAGACCAAGTCTTTTGTAACTATTTGGTTACCATATAAATTATTGAAGAGTTGTATTAGGGTTAGAGTTTTCACTATGTTCTTTGATTTGCAAGCCCTAGCTTTGCATTATTTAATAATTTCGATCATTTTCCCCACACTAGTGTGATTTAAGTAATTCAATATTGAAATTTTATATCATGTAGTTGTGTCCTTAGAAAGAATTAGAGATATTAAATGTCTTCAGTGAAAGATTTATGAATACATGTTGTTTGTTAATCAACTATCAACCAATATGTGCAGCTTAAGTGAACCTCATAGTTAAGAACATGTGTTTTATCCTTAGAGCTCACAAGTTCAATTCTGGAGGGGGTAAGTTATGTAAATGTGAGTGAGATGTTGTTTGTGGATACTAGTGTGGTGTTGGCAAGGCACCAACACTCTCATTCTCGCTTAAGGGATAGAGAATGTGATGAATTGTTTTTCTTTGTCAAATCTATAGAAAAATTAACTATAAATCACATATGTGTATTAAGAGAAAAAGCATGAAAACTACCAATGGGTTAGAATTCACTTACTGCCAATCACAAATATACAGTGAAATCAAAACACAGAGCACTATCAATGGGAAATAATTAATTAATGCATTAAAAATGATACATAATACTTTAACTATAGAAATGATTATATATAATCCACCTTTAAATGTATTTACATATATCCATATAAGCAAAGTTATTCTTCAACTCTAGGTTGCTTGGGAGGCTTATGCAACACCTCCTCTTCAAAAGAAGAAAATTGAATATAGTCTCTCTTACCTTTCTTAGAACTTATAATTATTCAAGAGGGCACATGTTGTAATTGTTTTCTAGATCTTTAACTTTCTCTCTGTACTTTTGCAAATTGAATTACAAATTGTTTTTACCTTTTCTTAACTTATTCTTATACTTCACCTTATGATCTTTCTCCTTGTCATCCAACTTATGCTTCTTACCATTCAACTAATGTCGAACTTTCTCTAATTGATTGGTTAGATCTCTACTTTGTTCATTATCTCTTGTTCTCTCAACTCTTTATCTTGTAGAGGACAGGCAACTGCTACTGTCACAACTTCTATATTTTTTTTGTAATTTTAGCTAGAAATCAACAACTTGGGATTTCAATTTTTTTATCTCCATAATACATCCCAAATGGTGTGATTCCTAGTCCTCACATGATTTATGGTTGAGCTCTATAATCATAGCTTCTTTCTCAACTAGATTATCCTTCAATGCTTCAATTCACGATGATGGGACAAAAGTATAATCTATAGCATTCATTATTGAAATTGTATTTTGTAAGGACTTCTCCCAAGAATTTATGGACATTTATTAAGAAAGTAAGGAATTTTGTAAGGTTGGATAGTCCTTAGCCTTAGCCTTAACACCTTGTTTCCTTGGAATGTTTTCTTCTTTATCAGTGCTTTTAACATGGAGTGCTAAAGTGAGATTTTCCAAATTCCTTTTTCTCAAATTTCAATTTTCCCATCAATGGTATTTTGAAATTTTCCAGCTTTCATATTAAATTCTACAATCTCCTACTAATGCTTATCTCATTCCTCTTTCATTTTGAATTCATATTTTGATTTTTGAGCAGATAGTCTCTGTTCAAATTCAAATTTTAATTTTTCAATTAAAACTTCTTTCTCTCTCAATTTCCTCACAATTAGAGCATTGGGACCCATAATAATGTTTAATGGAGGAATATGCAATGCTTCTAGTTCTTTTCAAAATATTATTCGAGATTGGAATCATCTCTCTAGCTTTAGCAATCGTTTCTTTATGGGCTTGATCATTTTTTTCATTGTCCTTCTTAGCCTCATCACAAGCCCTCACTACATCACTTGATAACTCTGAATAGTAGCATCCATGTCTTCTATGTTTTTGGTTGTTATTGCTTCATTATCCATGAGAATTTTTTATAGTTGTGTAATTTGTTTGAGACATTCAATGATATCATTATCTTTTAATATGCTCATTTCCTTGATCATGCCCATAGAGGAAGCCTCGTCCATTGTAGCTAGATATTCATCAACAAAAAAATAAGATGCATTATATAAAATTGATCTCCATGACCATGCAACAAATATATCAAAGGTGTTGTACTCAATGGGAAACTATCAAGGATGAATTATATCAAAGAGACTCTCTTGAGGAATGAAAAAAGAAAACAACATTACTTTGTTGATTATCAACATCCATATCTTCTTACCCCTAAGCTTCATTTGGAAATTCAAGCTCATGTAATTCTTCTAAAGTCGTGGCAACATCAACATTTTCATGGGTGACAAATTCACTTGACAAACTATCATTGAACTCTCCTATTCCATCCACATTGTAAAATTGATCTCTAGGACCATGCAACAAATATATCAGAGGTGTTGTACTCGATGGGAAACTATCAAGGATGAATTATATCAAAGAGATTCTCTTGAGAAATGAAAAAAAAGCATCATTACTTTGTTGATTATCAACATCCATATCTTCTTATCCATAAGCTTCATTTGGAAATTCAAGCTCACGTAATTCTTCTAAATTCATGGCAACATCAACATTTTCATGGGTGACAAATTCACTTGACAAACTATAATTGAACTCTCATATTCCTTCCACATTGTCATGTTGAGTTTCTTTAGGTACATCTTAACTAATCTCTATGTTTTCAAATTCTACAACTTCTCCCTTTTTTGGATTGATAGTTTTCCATTTTGTCATTTCACCTACCACCCTTTTCCTAATGTAAGTTTTAAAACAAGTGGTCATATCGAACATGATGTTTTAGACATCCTAATAACATCCATAATCTTTGTTTTAACATCATCAAGTCGACACAAATAAATAACTTTATGTGTATTTCCTAGGAAACTAAACTTAACACTTTTCATTTGACTTTCTTACAGGAAAAAATGCAATACCTTAGCCACTAGATCATGGATATCTATGGTTGTGTCTTCGACCTAGTGAATGGCCATCCTCATGTAGTCACTAGAAATAGTATGCCTGTGATGATTAATAATTGTCCTTAAGACTACCTAGATCAAGGTTTTGTATAGTCATGGGGGTACATCTTGCATTCTCAAACCATTCCTAGGAACATGTACTTTTGCCCCACAATTTTTAGAGTCCATCTTCTGCTTTTCCAACTTGGTGGTTTTCTTAGAGTTGAACATTACTCCCCCTCTATGTGAAATTTCAATTGCCCTGAAAAATCAAATCGAGGTCCAAATAAACGCTCTCCCCAAAAAGTAACAATGCATGTCCCCAACATCATAATTGATAATTGCATCCTCTATATCCTGATTTTTAAATTGGATTGTCCACAAACAAAATTTTATACTTATGCTTGCCTTAGGATATCTAACATACTTGTTGGTCATTTATTTGTATCTCACCATGTAGCCACACTCTCTTGGAATTTCTTCATTGTGAACATCTCATCTTGGGATTCCCCTATTTCAACTATTGCCATGGTCATTTGGGTTCAAAGTTGAAATTCTAGTCAACAAGTCCTCTATAGTTGGGCTTTGGCAAACTTCCATTGCTTGCAATTTTGTTGTTTTCCCAGTTTCTCCTCAATTATTTGAGAATTGCTATAGATTATGCATGCACAATCATGCACATATAAATGAGAGGAATTTTATGGATTTCAAATATACACTTTAATGAAGTGAAAACAATTGTCAAAACACTAGCTCGTATATAGTACACAATTTCCATAAAATACTCAATCTTTTATAAAGAACACTAAATTTTATAAATAACTCTAACTCTTATACAAACACACATACATGATCTCAAACACTACAACGGAAAATTTCATGAACATTAGGAATGCAAAACCCATAACCTAGCTACAAAATACATAAAAATGCACACATAAATGGCCAGATATGTAGGGAACACACATACCCAACCAAAATTGTCCCCCGTCTCCTCTCTCAAAAGAGAAGTGTTTCTAATTATACTACAAAAATTTATTTCAACATGGTACTCTTAGGACAAAGTTAATAATTCTAAAGTTTAGCAGTTACAGAGAAATGCCCATTATGTGTATATTGGCAATGTAAAGAGCACAATCAGATGACCTAACTACTTAAGGAAGATATATTTTTACAATTATTGTGACCCTTAGAGATCAATACTATGAATGTAGGTTATGATACAATTATAAACCTTTCTCATAGGGAACAAATCATATTAGATATGGCTGCGTCAAAAAATATTGTTTGGTACTTTACAGTGGTGTCAAAAAACACCATCAATGGCATTACCATTGAATATTGGCAACTGTTGAATCATGGTGACCATGTTTCTTCTTTTTACTTTGTCTATTACCTATTTTAGAAGAACCACTTTTCCGTTACTTCACTACTTGAGGTGGGTTATTTGTTACAAGAGCCTCCTCGGTTGAAATTGTAAGACCGCTTTACAGTAGATCATTTACTTCATACAGTAGATCATTTACTTCAAATATATTTATGTTGTTAATTAAATGTAGTCAAAATAGAAACATGGTGTTGGAATTAAGTATTTCATTGAGTTTCATTAAAAAATGATAAAATATTTAATGTATATAGGGAATAAGACTGTAGTTTATGTCATTTCCAGTCACTGGTGAAGGGGGAATGATTTCTAGTGGTTTTATCCTTTTCCCATTGTCACAAGATCTTCTATAATGATGCGATTCAAGAAAATAATCTTCAAAAAATTGATTCATAGGTCTTTATCAAGGGATAATTTTATTCTATAGATAAGAAAAAGGATAAAGAAGAATTTCATTTTTCTAGAAATTATTAGATAGAAAAAAATAGTTTCATTAATAAATACAATTGACTACATTTGTCGGTCTAGTTGATGTTTTCTTGGACAACTTAACCCATGATTTAAGCAATTATTTCACTTGATGTGGAGTGACACTATGATTAGAGAGATGAGAGACCAACTCTCTTGCAATATCCATGCCAATTTTACATTGAATTATGTCAAATTCAACATATATTTGACTTCTAAAAATTAGAGGGATGAATTTTCACAAGTGGGGAAGGTTCAATTCTTGTGAGGGTTGTTCTTAGAGCCATGAGGTCACCTTGATATAGTGGTCAAATGTGTGGTTTCACCTAGATATATTATATTAAATCAACATATTCCACATGCACACATATGTGGATCAGAGATCACCCCCATGTCCATCAAATTTTGGGGGTGGTAGGTATGAGGGGGATCACCCTAGATCCAGAAGGAAATTAAGAACTAACCTATGTCTGGGGGTTGGGTATTTCCTCAAATAATGAAGTAGATGCCTTAATATTCTATCAAGGGTTGACGTTGCTAATTGAGAGTGAAATTGAAAGACTAATAGTAATAAACGATTCCACGATAATTGTTCTACATATGCATCAAAATTCCATCACAAAAGTTGTCATCTTGTTTTGCATTATGATTAGAACTTTAGCATTGGTAGAATATTTTGAGAGCATAGAATTATATCAAGTGGCGAGGAAATACAATTTCCAAGAGGATGAACAAGATAACCTCGAAGCAATATTAGATGATCTGGATTGGATCATTATAATATTTGTCATCTATCTCGATGCTTTCAGAGTGGAAAAAAATGGAGGAATCGTCTTGCAGGGTCATTTTAGTGGCAGGTCCCAATTTGGAAAATTGGGGTCTGGAACCTTATGGAACCATTTTGAGGCATTAAACGACATTTTTGGGGTTTTGGTGTCCACAACTTATACACACACCCTTAACGATGTTCTACACTCTAATACCTTTCCAATGGTGTAGACCATGAATCAATCAGAGCTCGTATGAAAAATGTATGCCTCTTGTTAGTTGACCTATCGTGTTGACTACCATGGTAGGAGAGGATGCCACGTAAGCCCCGATTACTCATGCATATGGGGCTAGCCATGTGAGGACTTTCAAGAATATTCTAGAAGGTCAAAAACCTTATCACAATTGGTGGTAGAGGAAGTCAAAACCCTAACCCTAGATGGCTATTGAGTGATCTTAAATATCAGGCTACTAGGAGGAGAAGGGTTTCCATTCTATGTTATTGTATTTTGTTTCATAGCAGAGCAGAACAATTGGGTGTGGGAAATTAGAGAGCATAAAAGAAGGGGTTAATGTTTTATAGTAGCCTAATAGGCCACAGGTCTTAGGTAACTCCATAGAGAGTGTCTTCTCTTTTATTTCATTATTTCCATACCAGAGAAAAGAGAGCAGAGAAGCCTCACCTTCTAGTTGGTTTTTCTCCCATAAAGGTTTCCCAAAGAAAAACGTTGTGTTAGTTTTTGGATGGTGTGTGATTTTATTTTATTGTTATCTATTTTCCACATTTTATCTATTTCATGCATAAGCAGAAATCAGTGACTAAAGATTGCATAATCTAAAGGAATTTAACCTTCATAGTGTAGATTTCAATTTATTTATCAGATATGTTGTGACAAAATGTTCCAGTGGAATATCCACAGTAGTTTACAGATCACTAGAGGAGGGAAAATTAATGAAAATTTGGGGGAATATACTCCTTTATCACCTCCCATAGCATTAATTTCTTATTTAACCATTGATGTATTAGAAATCACATTATTCATTTAATCATGTGAACATGGTGGAGGATTTAACAACATTAAGCAGGGATGTCCCTTACTACCTCTATCGGTTCACTCAGATATATGAAGTATGGCTAGCTAGGTAGTGTTTGTATGTATGTTGGTTAGTTCTAGCCATGTTCGTCCTTTATATGAGATAGAGAATGTGTTTTCCCTTCATTTTTCATCGATGTTCTCAATCTCAGTCTCTTTTGGTGTAGGAAATAACCCTCTTGCATTGGTGATTTCAGCCTTGGTTTCTAGAAGGGGGCCTTGCTCACAAATCTAGGGCCTAGTCTATATCGCAATTATGTCTAGCCAAAACAAACTTGGCCACTATGTGATATGTGGCTTTGTAGAGGCTAGAAGAGGCATGCAATGGCGTGAACACTAAATTCCATAGGTACATAATGATATAAAAAAAATCAACAAGGCACTATATTTGATGGTAAGAGGAGTGGGACTATCAATTTTCCATGAAATCCTAGGTTCGTGACTAGTAAACAATGGAGGCAAAAGTTCAACTATTAGATTTGTGTTTAAAGGTACATTTCTATCTAGATATAATACACAACCATTGGAAAATATTTGAATCCCTAGCAAACAGAGTGGACTCACTCCACTCATTGGTTTCTAGGATTGCATAGCACCTCAACCTCCATGTATCTGTTAAAAAATGTTCATCAAAGATAAAGGAAGACACCGAAGATACGATGGGAAACTTAGTAGACAAGGGCATGCATCTAATATATTTCATGCTAGAGATTCAAGTTGGAGTTAAAGAAGAAGGCCCTCAAGGACTTGATTTTATTTAAATTTTTATCTTAGTTTGCATGTCTTGTCAAGTAGTTCTACTTCTTTTGCAATATGTAAGGCATTACCCATGTTAGAATAGTAGTTATACTCTCTAGTAAGGATGGAAAAAACATTATGTGGCCTTAAATTTTGGCATTTTTGTAATCTTAAATTGACAAGAGTTGGTTAGACCTTATCTTTTTGTACTACATGCTATCCGGTTTGGCCACAACTCACTTTTAACATAATTATTAATCGTTCATGTTAAAATAAATTAAAGGGGTGGATTTTCTTTGTTTATCCTTTTGCAACACACCATTTGATCTCATCAAAAGCTTGAATAATTATGCCTTCATCTTGTTAACAAGACATGTTTTTTCATGATCAAATGATTCTCTATGGTCCATACTAATGCAACCTTTCCCTGCTTCTTGGCGTTTATTCAAAATTTTCACTTCCCTATGGTTGCACTCCATCACCTCATTTCTTAAGTGCCACGAAGTAAAAGGATGACAAGACTTAATCATTTGAAGAGCATATCCCCCTTGAATTTGCATATAAAGGACCATCTCATCTCCAAGGAAAGAGGAACACAATTAACGCCACTCACTTACAAGATGGAAAATACTACAACGAACATCATGTTTTGAGCATGGACAAAACCAAAGTCACATCCATCTGTTATTTGTTCCATCCAATGATCCACATTATAACTTAAAATTATAAGAATTACAAATACATGTGTATTTTCTTGAAAACCCCATTTTTCATGTAAATCATAAGGAAATGCACTCCTTATCAACAAATGCACATTTGAAGCATTAGAATGAAATGTTAATGTTCCATATATCATGACATATCCCTCTGACAAGCTTAAATTTCACTTGCATGACTCACATTCCTTGCTCAAAAATGTGAATCCTGGTTAAAAGACAAAGTGTTTTACCACACTGAGTGGAATTAGTAAAATGCACATAAGACCATTCAAAATGCACGCCGGATGAAATTAAAATACATGGGAATTAATGATAAGAATTTATACTTAAGAAAATATATGAATTTCATGTCTAAAAGTGTGAATATCAATGTTTCTAAAGTGCAAAATTGGATTTCTAAAGTGAGAATATTGGTTTTCGAAAGTGTGAATTTGTAGTTTGGAAACACCGATATTAACCTATCACTAAAGCGGGTTAGGTTGGAATTAGTCCAAATTTAATGAAATGGTTTTTATGCTTCATTTTCTTTTTTCTCCAAAATATCTCCTAATGCATGAAGAAGCCTTGAAAAAATGTTTGTTTCCCTGTTTTTCATTGTTTTTGTCAACTCTGAAAATGTGCATGCAGATTGCACAAAAATGCACACCCATGGAAAACAATAAACTCTTTTTCTAATATGAAAATTGGAAAATGCTATTCATTACATTACTAACCTACCTATATAGTTATATATTCAATCCAAATTCAAAAAAACTCTGATGTTATAGAATAACATTAGCTTTATCTTTTTAACAAGAAAATTGCATGTAACAAGAAATTTTGGAGGCCATAAACATTCATTTAAGTACGACAGTGTGCATTTTATGGAATATTACACATTCATCTTGAATAATATCACCTCAGGTATCCATTTAGTGGTGCTAGCAAGTATTTTTTGCATGCATTTTTGGAGTTAGAATTTTTACAGGTAGTAAGCATAACATGTATTTTGAACATGTTGGAGAATGATTAAAGTATGTCCATGGTGAGGGATAGTAATACACATGAGTGGATTTCCACACATGACACATCAATGATATTCAATAAGGGTGACTTGGATTATTGCAAACATCTAAAAAAACCTTGAATTATGGTGAGGAAATGTACATCATTTAATTGAATGGGAGGAAATGTACCTTTTCACATATGCATATGCATCATCACTTATAGATAATTGCAATTGTAGAGCATGGAATTATCTATAACACTCCCACATCCTCCATAGTATATTATATGCATCTTCATTTGTTAGATTTTCAGGTAGTAAGCATAACAACATGTATTTTGAACACTCCCACATCCTCCATAGTATATTATATGCATCTTCATTTGTTAGATTTTCAGGTAGTAAGCATAACAACATGTATTTTGAACATGTTGGAGAATGATTAGAGTATGTCCATGGTGAGGGATAATAATACACATAGGTGGATTTTCACACATGACACCTCGATGATATTCAATAAGGATGACTTGGATTATTGCAAACATCTAAAACAACCTTGAATTATGGTGACGAGATGTACATCATTTAATTGAATGGGAGGAAATGTACCTTTTCACATATGCATATGCATCATCCCCATAAATCCTTTCAATTGTGGAGCATGGAATTATCTATAACACCCCCACATCCTCCACAATTTATACAATTTATCATATGCATTTTTGTTTGGTAGATTTTCAATAATCTAGAAATATAATTATTGAAAGTTTCCATTCACAAAGAATTTGAATGCATGCAACTCTCATTTAAATCTAGAGTTTACAATTGCATGAGTTTCTAAGATTATATATAATTCCATTATGTCGCATGCGGATCCTATCTAAAATTGTTCCATTTGATTGCCCATAGTTTAATTCCATGTACTCCTTGCCTTTATGATGGAATGCATCATCAACTTAAATGGAACTCCAATATATTTAAGCTCCTCCCAAATTTGAATGAACTTAGATTTATCATTGTACTTAGTTGCATGTTTCTTGTCTTCCTCTTGTGCTATTTTTGAACTTCATGATTTAAGCTCCTCCCAAATTTGAATGAACTTAGATTTATCATTGTACTTAGTTGTGTGTTTCTTGTCTTCCTCTTGTGTTATTTTTGAACTTCATGTTCAATATAATCAAATAGTTTACACTCCTACATGGAAAGAACATTATACAAAGTTGGACATTGACCTTGGTGTCAATTGAAATTGTCAAAATGTATTGGGTGTAAGTTAAATAATTTCTCCAATTTTAGTAAACACTATTTGAGGGACTTGGTACCTTGTTATTATTTGTTTGGTCCATGCAATAGTTTTTCACAATGGTCAATGGAACACCATGTAATGTTGGCTCTATGTCTATAATGTGTGAATCCACATTGTATTTCCATCCTTTACTTGATTCTAGTTTCATATTCAATTCTTGAGATGTACAATTATCTTTGAATTCATAATTTACATAAATAAAGAAGGACATTAATTTTAATTGTTATCAGAAAATAATTCCCCAAAATTTTAAATGGCATGGAGCCATTCTTGGCACTACAACTTAAAATATACCTCATTAATTACAAAATTTCCAATTACATAACCTAGATTTTATAATTCAACAAAATGCACTTCCTATTTAGAAAATGCACTTCCTATATAGAAAATGCACACCTAAGGTTTTGAAGAAACTTTGACATGTATTCTATCAGAAAACATTTTCTTGTGTGTTTAGAATGTATCTTGTGTGTTTAGAATGTACTTTAAGATGATCGAAATGTTGAAATAATGTAACTGCAAAGTGTATTCTAATTATTATTTGATATATTATTCATTGGATCAATCCCCAGTGTGGATTGATCATGTCAGCTACTGTAAAGGACCAAATCCCCTTTTGTGGATTGGTCATAATGTAATTGTAATAGGCAGAAAGAGAAGTCGGCCCCAGAATATATTAAAGAAGCCCCGAAATATAATAAAGGTGGTTATAACCACCCATAAGAAGAAGTCGGCCCTGCCAGTGAAAAGACACTTCCACACATGCCAGACTTGTATAAATAAGGAGGCTAGAGCCTCACTTAGACACACACACACAGTTTTTCATTGAGAGACAAGTTTTGGAGCTGCAGTTGGAGAAGAGAGAGAGAGAGAGAGAGAGAGAGAGGCACATATTTGGGAGAGGACTTTCTATACTTGTTTGAGTTATCTCTTGGCATTGTATTGGCTATCTATATTAAGGAAGTTTTGCTAGGTTTTCTACCCCATGAGGGTTTCCCATGATAAATTATGTGTCTCTTGTGATTGTGTATTTCTCAGTGATCCTATCTTATGCTATTGTTATCTATTGAAATGCAAATAACTCTAATAATAGCTTAAACCTTAACATGGTATCAGAGCTAAGCTGAAGAGAGCATGTTTCACAAGAGAGTGAAAAATGCCACTGTTGTCATACATGCAAATTAGGGATTTTGTTGGTGAGGTATTTCAACCCTAAAAACATCTAGAAAAGTGTGCCCTCCCCCAAGGATCATTTTGGCACCTTCAGCACACCTTTTCAGTGGCTATATCTCCTGGAAAGTGAAACCCTAGTTTCACAAAGTACCAGAAGTACCAGAAAACTAGAGAACCAGAAGTACCAGAAGTACCAAAGGTACCAGAAAACCAGAAGCACCAGTCTAGAAATCTGCAGATAAAGTTTGGAGGGGTAAAAGTTGGATTTTCTCAGATCCAAGCACACCAGGCTACTCGCCTCAATAAAGCGCACCTCCTAGTAAGTTCAGAATTTGATTTTGAACATTTTCATTTTTGGACATTTTCCCAGCTTCAAGTAAAAGATGTATGCAAGTGTTAAGCTTGTTGACAAGCTAGAAGGTGTGGAAAAATTATGTGCCTGGAAGTATAGGATTGGTCTCATTCTTGAAGGGAATGACCTACCAAGATTCATCAAAGAAGAAGTGTCGGATCCCGTCGATGATGCAGAAAAAGCAAAGCACCAAAAGGACACAATCAGGACCAAAAGAATCATTGCAGATTCAATCAAAGACCACTTGATTCCCTATGTGTCATCAAAGAAGACTCAGAAAGAAATTTTTTATGCCCTAAATAGACTATATGAAGGAAAGAACATAAATTGGAAGATGAATCTTAGAACTCATCTCAAGAATACAAGAATGCAGAAAGGAGAATCAATCCAAGAATACTTCTCCAGAATATCCCAATTCAAAGAACAACTAGAAGCAATTGGAGATACTATAGACAAAGACGAACTTATAATGACAACCCTAAATGGTCTCACAAGACCTTGGGATGCATTCATCTAAACGATTTGTGCCAGAATGGAGAAACTGAAGTTTGACAGTATATGGGGAGAATGCATCCAAGAAGAAACAAGAGTAGCTAACCGAGAGGCTTTACTAGAAAGAGATGAAGATCAAGCCCTAGCTACTCACACTAAAGGAGGAATAAATAAGTCTTACTTCCAGAAAGAGACTAACAAAGAGTCTCAACCCCAAAACAAATTCAGTCATAAAGAATCTCATCCAAGGATATTCGAAAAGAAAGGACAACGAAAGGAAAGAGATTACTCATCTGTACAATGCTACAATTGTAACAAGATGAGACACATTGCGAAATTTTGTCCAGCTAGATGAGAAGAATTCAAAAGGAAACAAAAGAGGCACCATGCCCATGCAGTTGAAGATGAAGAGCCACCCATAAATATGTTAAGAGAACAAATTAAAGAACATGTCTTAATCTCGGCCATCTCAAGATCGGTAACACCTGGAGAGGACACTTGGCTCATTGATAGTGGTGCCTCCAAGCACATGACAGGACAAAAAGATATTCTCTCTTACATTTCAGAAAAGAATTTTTCTCAGAAAGTGACACTTGGAGATGATTATCAATATCCCATCAAGGGAGTGGGAGAATCAAACTACAAGCTTAATTCAGGAAATGCAATGAAGATGAAGGACGTATTATATGTACCAGGTTTGACAAAGAACCTACTCTCCATATCATCTTTAGAGAAGAAAGGCTTCAGAGTTGCCTTTATAGATGGAGAAGTTCTTATGTGGGCTAAAGGAGAAACCTTAAAAGAAGCAATCATCATTGGAAAAGAAGAAGGTGGATTGTATAAGATAAAGGGTCACTCAGAAGCTCCCATGACCCACACCATTGAGAATCCATGTGAACTTTGGAATAGAATATTATCTCACATTAAATACAAGGTGCTACCATACATATGCAAAGCGGTCACGGATTTACCAGAACTCAAGGTTGACCATGAAGGCGTATGCAATGAATGTGCACAAGGGAAGAACATCAAGAACCCTTTTCCGAAGAGAGACAACAAAGAAGAAGGAGTCCTAGAACTCATTCATTCAGATGTGTGTGGCCCAATGCCATCGTCCTCCATTAGTGGGTATGTATATTATGTATAATTTATTGATGATTATTCTTGTAAGACCTGGTTGTATCTCTTGAAATCTAAAGATGAAGTGTTCAACAAATTTAAGGAATTCAAAGCCTTGATAGAGAATCTTTCTGAAAGAGAGATCAAGATACTCAGGTCAGATAATGGAGGAGAATACACCTCAAAAGAGTTTGTGAACTTCTGCAAAGATGTTGGGATCAATAGGGAACTCACTACTCCCTATAATCCTCAACAAAATGGTGTGGCTGAAAGAAAGAACATAACGATAATGGAAGTCGTGAAGACCATGATCCACAATCAAGATCTCCCTATGTGCTTATGGGCAGAAGAAACAATGAACGTCATATATGTGCAAAACCGATTGTCCCATAGTGCACTTGGGTTCAAGACCCCGAAATATATGTTCACCGAAAAGAAGCCAGAGGTAAGCCATCTCAAAATATTTGGCTACCCAATATTTATACATATACTGAAAGAGAAAAGAAACAAGTTGGAACCCTCAGGAAAGAAGGGAATATTTGTGGGATATTGTGAGGTCTCCAAGGCCTTCAGGATCTATATACCAGGTCACCGCCACATTGATATCAGCATGGATGTGACCTTTGATGAAGATGCAACGCTCAAGAAATCGAGAAAATGCCAGCTTGAAGAGGTATATGAAGAGGAATCTGTAATCCCCAGAGTTGCAAAATCAATGAGGGAGGTTCCCAGAGCTGTTGAACCAGTGAGGGAAATCGTAACTTCCCCTGATGAGGAAATTCTAGAAGACCATGACGTAGTAGAGTTTCAAGAACCTCCTCAGATGACAATCTACCATAAAAGAAAGCCAACTTGGGCTAAAGATATTATTCAAGATGGAGAGAAATATGGTGTTCCCGAAGGAACCACGAGACATGTGAAGACACCTAAGCCATTCTCCAGTTATATGGCTTTGATGTGTGATCTCCTAGAAAAGGAGCCTACCTGCTTTGAATAAGCCATTCATAAGAAAGAATGGGTAGATGCCATGATAGAAGAATGCCAATCCATAATAAAGAACGATGTATGGGAAATAGTTCCCATACCGAATAGCAAGGATGTCGTATCGTCCAGATGGCTCTTCAAAATAAAACATATCGTTGATGGAAGTATTGAGAAGTATAAAGCAAGATTTGTAGCTCGTGTCTTTTCTCAAAAAGAAGGCATTGACTATGAAGAGACATTCGCTCCTGTAGCCAGATACACTTCGATCAGAACCATCATATCCCTTGCAGCTAAGATGAAGTGGAAGTTACACCAGATGGACGTAAAGACATCTTTCCTAAATGGTGTTATCGAAGAGGAAGTGTATATAGAGCAACCTCAAGGATTTGAAGTTGAAGACATGAAGTCTCATGTCTGCAAGTTGAAGAAGGATCTATACGGATTGAAGCAAGATCCTAGAGCTTGGTATGGCCGGATAGACAATTTCCCGACGAGCTTGGGATTTACCAAGAGTAAAGCATATTCTAACCTCTACTTCAAGGTTATGAACGATGAGTCAGTAATACTATTACTGTATGTGGATGACTTATTCTTAACTTGAGAAGAAAATCTCATCACTGAATGTAAAAAGAGACTCGCTTCAGAATTTGAGATGAAAGACCTTGGCCTAATGCACTATTTCTTAGGTCTTGAGGTATGACAGAGTCCAGAGAGGATCTTCCTTAACCAAGGGAAGTATGCAGTCAAAATCTTGAAGATATTCGACATGTTAGAGTGCAAGCCCATAAATACACCCATGGAAACGAAGCTGAAGTTGTTGGTCGATACTTCGTCAGAATTGATTGATGCCACACTGTATAGACAAATTATTGGATCGTTGATGTACCTGGGGAACACCAGACCTGATATTTGTTTTGACGTGAACACCTTGAGTCAGTTTCTGGTAGAACCCAGACATGTTCACCTTGTGGCTACAAAACATGTGATGAGATACCTTAAGGGTACATTAGATTGTGATCTCAATTATGATGGAGATCATGATTTCACATTGAGTGGGTACACTGATTCAGATTGGGCAGGAAGCATTTCTGATAGGAAAAGCACTTCAGGATGTTGTTTCAGTTTGGGATTAGCCATGATCTTGTGGCAGAGTAGGAAGCAATCCAGCATTGCTCTGAGCACAATGGAAGCAGAATACATTGATGCGTGTTCTTCCAGCTGCGAAGCTATATGGATTCGAAAGTTGTTGAACGATCTATTTGACCTAGAGATGGAAGCAACCATGATCCTATGTGACAACCAGAGCTACATAAAGATGACATAGAATCATGTATTCCATGACAGTTCGAAGCACATAGAGATTCGTTATCATTACATCCGTGACATGGTGCAGAGAGGAGCCTTAAATCTCCAGTACGTTAGCACAGATGAACAGGTTGTTGATGTGTTGACCAAGCCTCTATCTCGTGTAAAGTTTGAGCACTTTCGAGATAAGCTTGGTATAGTCCGAAAGGACCTTCCTTGAAAGGGGGAGTAGCTGTTGTGATATGACTAGTACTATGCTTCCATCTTGATAGCTGTGACGTAAAGCCAGTCTAGTATCTTGCTTCGAGCTTGAGTGTTGTGACATAAAGCAAGACGATGAGATGAGACTAGTACTGTGCTTCCAGCTTGATAGTTGTGACGTAAAGCCAATCTAGTATCTTGCTTCCAACTTGAGTGTTGTGATGTAAAGCAAGACGATGAGATCAGAATAGTACTGTGTTTCCAGCTTGATAGTTGTGACGTACAACCAGTCTAGTATCTTGCTTCCAGCTTGAGTGTTGTGACGTAAAACAAGATGATGAGATGAGACTAGTACTGTGCTTCCAGCTTGATAGCTGTGACGTAAATCCAGTCTAGTATCTTGCTTCCAGCTTGAGTGTTGTGGCGTAAAGCAAGACGATGAGATGAGACTAGTATTGTGCTTCCAGCCTGATAGCTATGACATAAAGCCAATCTATTATCTTGCTTCCAACTTTATTGCTGTGACATAAAGCAAGATGTTGGGATGAGACTAGTACTGTGCTTCCAGCTTGAGAGTTGTGACGTAAAGCCAGTCTAGTATCTTGCTTCCAGCTTGATTGTTGTGACGTAAGGAAAGACGAGTATCTTGCTTCCAGCTTGATTGTTGTGACGTAAAGCAAGACGAATACTGAGCTTCTAGCTTAACAACTGTGACGTAAAGCCAGTCCTATATTATGATGAGCCAGCCTCGTGTTGTGATAATGATGATGTATTAGTTTTATACTAATTCATATTGATGCAGATGATGATTGCATTCCTTTGAGAAAGACGATGTTGTCGATGAAGAAAACTTCCGATGATTTATAGATACGCCAGTCAGTGTTCCAAGATGATATTGATGATGTTGTCCTCCTGATGTTGTTGATGATAAAGGCCTCTCTCTCGTCTAATGTTGTTGAAGAATACCCTTCTTGTTAAGGGGGAGTGTTGAAATATTGTAACTGCAAAGTGTATTCTAATTATTATTTGATATATTATTCATTGGATCAATCCCCATTGTGGATTGATCATGCCGGCTACTGTAAAGGACCAAATCCCCTTTTGTGGATTGGTCATAATGTAATTGTAATAGGCAGAAAGAGAAGTCGGCCCCATAATATATTAAAGAAGCCCGGAAATATAATAAAGGTGGTTATAACCACCCAAAAGAAGAAGTCAGCCCTGCCAGTGAAAAGACACTTCCACACGTGCCAAACTTGTATAAATAAGGAGGCTAATGCCTCACTTAGACACACATTCACTTGTTCATTGAGAGACAAGTTTCGGAGCTGCAGTTGGAGAAGAGAGAGAGAGAGAGAGAGAGAGAGAGAGAGAGAAAGAGAGAGA